>BQNB010098101.1:0-21919 GCA_026074375.1 Tanacetum coccineum
AGTAGTAACTACTTTAGTTACTGCTGGTGCACTTGACAAGAGTGCAAGACCAAAATGCAAGTAACCTTGTGGTTACTACTGCATTTAACATACTCAAATTGAGTGCAAAAACACTTGGCAAACCAAATCCAAACCTTCCAAGGCTTGGATCAAACTTTTACAAGCAAAGAAAAAAGGAATTAGTACCCTGGTGCTGAGACAAGCTTAATAAGCCACAAAATCTTTTGAACTACAAACTAGACCTTAAAATCTTTTTAAAATTTAATTATTCACTAATATCCAACTGTCTAAAGTAAAATTCCCAAATTACCTTGACTTTTGATAGTCAAATAAGCCTTATGCCAAACACCCCTTAAGGTCCTTGACAGATTTGTTTTAACTAATGAAATGAAATTCTACTTTTCAAGACTTAAATACCAGATAACTAATAGCTTATGATAGGCTTAACAAACACAAACATCAATCTATTTAAGCTAAATATAAGATTCTAAGCTAATCTACTTATTTTTGGCTTTTTATATGGTTTTATGACAGAATTTGAAAAACTATAATCTATACTATATTAACTAAATGCAGATGAATAAACAAGATTAATAAGCTAAAATTAAAGCAAATAAGCACTAATAAGCAAACTGATTAAGCAAATAAACAGATCTATACTAATAAGCAATATTTAAGCTAAAATTAAAGGACAAGGAAGTAAATAGAAAACTTACAGGATGCTTCAGCTTAACAGAAGCTATTAGGCTCTTAGAGCTTATCTACAGCTCTAGCTTATCCATTTGGATAAGCTAGTAAAGGTCCATGGGAGTCCTTCCACAATTGACTCCCCTTCCATTAGCTAAAATCCAATTAAGCAAAGGTGATAAGGTTATTAGCTGATTTTAAGAGTTAAGGTATGATTAAGGTAAGATTTGAGCTCAATTATTAGCTTAGAGACTAATAAGAGCTTATTCAGTAGCTTATGATATTTAGCTTAGCATTTAATAGGAAAAGTGAGAGCTTATGAAAACAAAGAGCTTATGAGAGACTATTTAAAAACTGAATTTCATTAACATAAAACTTGATTACAATGCTTAAAAGGAAGAATTACAAAGTTTAAAGGAAATTTAAGCTAAAAATTGAAAATTAAGCTAAAACTAAAAGCTACTAACTATCTCCTGTGTGTGTGTGATAGTGAGGGTATTTATAGGCCCAAGCTGAAGCTTCTAGTCTTCCCTTGCTCTGCACGCTCCAATCAATCATCACCATCCATTTTCCCAATGATTGGATCTATAATCTCATCCGTTAGATCAAATTATACTCACACGGATTGCCAAGCTGTCATTCTTTTGATGTGACAGCTTGTGCTAGTTGTGTGAGTGATAATAGAGTAAAAACCCTTCACTCCTTGTGCTTTCTTCATAGCCACGTGGCATCCTTGCTTTAGTGAACCAATAGGAGCTCTTGAGATTACTGATTTGACGCTGCCATCATGATATGGACCACTTGAATTGTCTTCCATACCCTTTAATTTTGAAAAGCCCTTTGATTTTGACCCATGGTGAAATTGGGAAGACGGTGAATAGTGCCCATGGTTTGGCTCTCTTTTTTAACTGAAAAGGTTAAATTCAGTTTTAAACTTTGGGCTCCGTGGCCCAAAATCTTTAATAAAGCCCAAGTCAACAAAAAATGACCCGGGTCAAACACAAATCAAACGCGCCCTTATAAGAAAAAAGGTTCGAGTTTCAGTTGTTACTGTTTATCTTCCCCGTTTTACCTCGAGGTCAAATCAAGGGGCAAATCAGAATTGGACACGGGGCAAGCTAATTCAAGTGATAAGGATCATAGTGGCAGTGTAAAAACGTCATCAAACGCATCTTATTGGTCAAGCCCATCAAGAGGGACACACGTGGATAGTGAAGAAAGCACAAGGGAATGGATAATTTGCTCTAATTCACTCACAAAACAAGCACACAAGTGTCACATCACGGATTGCCACGTTGGCAATCCGTGTGCTCACACTTGTGATCTAACGGTGGATAGAGAGTATCCAATGATTGGATTTGATCTAAGGGCCAAGAAAAGAGAGAGCGTGTAACAAACCTGCACCTAGAAGCTTCAGCAACAGGCTATAAATAGCCCTTCACATACACACACATGACATCTTCTTTTTCTAGTTTTTTTTAGCTTAGCTTTTAAATTTCTAGCTTAAATAATGTTTAGTTTTTAATCCAGCTTTTGTAATTCAATCTTTGTAATCTCATTTTCAGCTTAATGTAATCAAGTTTTTAGTTAATAAAAGTTCCTTTTTCTTAAGCATAATCTGTCATAAGCTCTTTCATTCTCTTAAGTCACCTACTGTTTGATAAGTTTCTCACAAGCTCATATAAGCTCATCTAAGTCTCTAAGCTTAGATTTGAGCTAAATCAATCATCTAATCTAATTAAACCTTAAAATCAGATAAGTACCTTTGCTAAATGGACTTTGGACAATTGGAAGGGAAGCTAACAATGGAAGAGCTTCCAAGGACTTTTACTAGCTTATCATTGATAAGCTAGAGCTGTTGATAAGCTCTTTGAGCACATTGATCCTTTGTTTAGCTAAGGATAATTGTAAGTCCTCTTTTATTTTTTCCTTTTTAAAAATACTTAGTTTAGTTTTGCTTATTTGCTTATCTAGTGGCTTAATTGTGCTTATCTCAATCTATTTGTGCTTATTGATCATTTGTTTTTAGTTAATATAGCTTAAATCTTAGTTTTGTATAAATTGTCATAAAATCAATATAAAAAAAACCAAAAATATTAGCTTAATTAGTATAGCTTATTGTTTATTGTTATTTCATGCTTAGGATTGTTTATTAAACTTGTTATAAGTTGTTCATTGTCTAGTTATTAAGTCTTGAGCTCTTAATTGAAATTTCATTTGCTTAATTGAATGTCATGTATGTTAAAGTAGTGTTTGGATTAGCTGAGTTTGACCTCAAAAATTCAAATGAAATTGATGATGACTTTTGAATCAGTTAAGTAATCATATAAAATTATTTTGTGATGTGAAATCATAGATTAATTTTCAACTTTGAAAAAGTTTTAGTGAAAACTATTGGATTTTGCACTAGGGGAGGTTATTGCTTTAAGCTAGCTAGTTAGTTTTTGATCCAAGCTTGTCTAAGCTTGGAATTTGGTTGCTAAGTGATAAGACACACTCAATTAGAGTGTGTATTGCAGGCTTGACCTATTTGGTCATCTGCAAAAATAAGTTTTACCCCATACTAAGTGCATCAGCAGGAACTATTGCAGTTCATACGGCTGACCTTTGTGATCAAATTTAGGCTAGTTTAATTAGGTTTTAGCTTCTAATAATCAGTAGGATCATAGTTTACATATTAATTAAGGTAGATTTAAACTAGCTTTTAGATTTCATAAAAATTCTTAAAAAACCAAAAACAGTAGTAAGTTATTTTTAGTTTCTAATTTTAGAATTTTAGCTTATAGGATTAGTTTTTATGAATTAGATTTATAGCTTATATCTAGTTTGTTAAGTTTTCATAAGCTTAGGTGCTGTAGTGGCTTATTGTGCATTTTAGCTTAATTAGTTTTCGAGTTTTTAGTGTTTGTTTCTGAGTTTGCCTTTTAGGACCTTAATTTCAATAGGCTTTTAGTTTAGTTAGGTTAATTAGCTTATTAAACTTAGCTTTTGGACATTATAGGCTTTCTAAATCATCTTTTGGTTTCAAGATTGGTACTTATTTGAGATATGTGTGCTTATTTGAGTGGAACATAGCTTTTTAGCTCTCAAAAGCTAAGTTTCTGTAACAGCCAGCTTTATAAGCTGTTTGTGAGCTTAATTTTGAGATTGAGCTTATAGTGTCTTTGTTAAAGTTGCTTAAAAAAGCTCAATCTACAACTTTTGTTCTTTGAGTTTTCAAAAATAAAAAAAGTACAAAAACCTGTGCTTGGGACTCGAACCCAAGACCTCTCCCATACAACACCAATGCTCTTTCCATTTTGCTACATTAGCTCATCCAACCATATCCTCTTTCATTAAATCTTTATACTTTCTTTAATTTTCTTTTTCCTATATAAGTCGTAGCATATAAGAGCTTTTTCCCAGCTTATTTGATAAGCTGGGCTTGTGTGTTTATTAAGTGAAAAAACTAAAAAGCTTTTGTTTGAGTTTCTGTCAAGTTAAGATGTTCTATTAGCTTTTTAGGGCTTTTCAATAAAAGTTGCTTTTATTAAAAATGCTTATTTTTAGCTTGTTAACAACTTTGCTTTTATAAGTTTTTGAAAATAAAAAAAAGGGAAGAAAATGGAAAGTCCGGGTGTGAGCTAGACTCGAACCCCCGACTCAACTACTCTCAACCATTATATCACAAACACTACCACTGCGCCCTTGGTTCTTTTTCATTAGGACTCTCACACCTTTATTCTTTATTACAAATTTGACCTAAATAGCCTTATAAGCTGTATAGCTTATTTCGTGGTCTTATTTGATAAGCTGTGTTTTATAATCTTATTTTTCTAGCGTTTTAAGTAGTATTAAATATTTTCAGTAATTTTTCTAGAATTTTTATGTTCGTTTTGTATTTTTTAAAATTCTATTTTCTTTAATAACTTTAAAATATCATAATTAATATAGAAAAAATAATCAAAAAAATATAAATCTTTTTTAGAAATAATTTCGCTTATAATAAAGTTCATCGGAATAATTTGTTTTGCTTTAGTAGTGTCTAATTTGCAAAAATTTTGTTTTTTTAAAGAACGAGATTCGTTTCCCGTTCTACGTTTTTTCGTGTTTTAACGCTCCATTTTAATATCAGTTTTTGTTCTAGTTTCTTTTAAACTTACTTTTTTCGTCAAAGTAGAGCTTCATTAAAAAGATAATTTTAAGTTAGGTTTATTTTTAGATTTTAGGTTTTTGACCTCCGATGTAGGGGTCCGTTTTAGCGTTTTTTGTTTTAATTAATGTTTTCCAGTTATTCGTGTCATGCTTAATTGTCTAGAGTTTGTAATTTTAATTTTCAAAAAAAGTGATAATCATATCAAATACTTGTTTCTAATTCAAATTCATTGTACGAGCTCTAACCGTGTTTCAATTTCACTAGTCGTTGGGGGGGTTTAAAGACCTGGGAATCATACTTCACGGTTTATATACGTATTATATTATATATTTGTAAAAGATTTTCCTTTTCACCTTTGTCCTCAAGGGTAAATTGGTAATTTTCCATCATATTATATTTTATTATTACGTATATATAGATTCTGACGAATCATCGATCAAATTCGTGAATCTCATCTTGCATGGCTTGAAACCAGCAATATTCAGTTATTGCAGATTTGAAGTTCTTTGGTTCGACTTTTGACAGGACAGAGTTATACAAGCACCACAAGGCATCGATTGCTAGTTGTTTTCTGGTGGATACCGATCGAGAGGGATTGCCAATAATATTATGCAGCGGGTGATCTTTGCTCCATTTCTCGAGACGATGAAGTGTTTGAGAGACATAAGGAGATTCAGTTGAACTAAGATCCCCGGATGATGATGCTTCAGACCTGGGTTCCGGAGCAAACACGTTTATGAAGTGATCATTGTCAATAGGTAGCAATAATAGGATCTGTCTTCCATGATAGTAGATTCAGTGGCAACGCCTTGATGTATGACTTGGAAGATTGTAAAGCGAAGATGTCGGTGAATGACTTGGAGAAGGTTGCATCTTTATCAATGGTAGTTAGTGATGGTTGTACGGTTGAGTGACATGAAACTTGACTGTTGGAGCTGGAGAAAACATGTGCTTTTCAACACGTGATTGGTTCCAGGTATTTATCGACATTGGTTGGAATAAAATCTCCAGAATCTTTATTTGTGGGGGTACATAAGGGAGCTGCAGGAAACGGATTTGGTTCGAGCCTGACACTTATCTACTCCCAGTTGTGGCGTCAGAAAAGTAGGAGGGGTTTGTAACTGAGTTGCAATGAGCCATATGCTCAGTAGCTAATCGACATTGTACGATGTATAGTTTCCATAATACGCCCGGTTTCTTTTGTTGTTCGATTCTTATAACTTTCTTGCTAGGGGTGCATAACCAACGGAATATATCCATTATAGCTGTTGGATTGTGATTTTACAAGATCTTCAGCTAGTCATTTGTTGGGTAACAAAAGGCATAAAGACTCTAAAAAGGTAAGTACATGGCACTTCTGTGTCATGCACAGCTATATGGGGTTTTGCACAGTCGACGGTGTGAATTAAGGATCGGTTTTGGGTGTAACACGCAATAGCAAAGCTTCTGCCTTAGAAACATAGGTGGCCTTTAGAAAGTCAAGCATTGTCCTTAGCAAGCCTCAACAGTGTACGGTTCTGTTTTCGACAAAGACCGTTCTGCTGTGGAAGTTTCGGAAGACTGTATTTGATGAAAAATGCGACATCGTTCATAATTATTCGGTCATAATCTTTATTGTACCAAATTCTGTTCCTTTATCGGTACGGTGGTTCTAACAGTTTTGTTGAGACCGATTTGCAATTTGCTTCAGGAAATTTTGATGACAATTTGGGGTCATCATCTTTCGATCTCAAAATCTTAACCAAGTAAACGCGAATTACATCATTCAATAACTAAGATGTCTTTCTTACCATTATTGTTTGAATCTCCGCATTGGTCCACATAAATCCATCTGAAGGGTATTAAGAATTCCATAGTTGGTGTTTTTCTGTTTTGGGTTTGTGGGTATGTTTTTGCTCTTCCTAGTTGACACACGGAGCCAGAGATGATCTTTTCAATACTTCAATCTAGGTAAGCCTCAAACTAAATCTTTTCTTGTAAGGTCATTGATGGTACCAAAGTTCAAGTGGTTTAAACGTTGACACCACAACCATGATGTGTTCTTTGAGGCTTTGGACAACAAGCAAATTGGAGAGGACTTCAACATGTCGTCAATCGAGATAGTGTACAAATTAGAACCATGAGAACCTTTAATTAACTCAACACCATCCGTATCTTGAACGTAGCAAGAATGCACCTGAAGGCAACTTCTAGATCCGAGTCACAAAATTGACAGACAGAAAACAGATTGGTCCCTGTTCTTTCCACCATAGTATACCCTGGAGATACACTTTACCAATTACGTAGTCTCCATTACCCAATGATGCACAAAAAGATGGATCTTTTTCAGAAAATTCTAAGCGCGAGCGATCCCCTGTCATATGTTTTGAACAGCCTGAGTCCAAATACCAAAGGACGATCTGTACGACCTGCATTTGAAAACAGACGAAGATGGAGAGTTTGGAAAGTTGGATCCCCAATTGTGGTTGGGTTCCCTCGGGTTAGCATAAGCAATCGCTAACACTTTGTTAGGTTTAGTGAGCCTAGTTAAAGGGCACTAGTCTCCTAACGTGAATGTTCTTCCTAATGGGCATCCATTGATAACATACATTGGTAAGTATGTTGCCTGTTGGTTTCCATACTTGCTTGACTTGCTTAGGTTTCCAAACTTGCTTAACTTTACGCACAACATTTTTAACAGAGGGGATGCCCTTCCAGAGTGCAAATAAGTAAACACATCACATTCTATCACTATTAGCAGAATTAAGCATTTGTTACAATGTCTTTAGCAAACGAATGGAGGAATTCTAAATTAATTACAGTACGCTTAGAGCTAATACTAGAATCAACACGATTCGTGGTTTTCAGACTAGACTTAATTGTCCTAGGGTGTTCTTCTACTTTCTTCATGTTGACACTTATTAGCCGGAAAGAGATCTATTTTTCTTGGTATTGCTCATAGGCTTGTGATCGCTAGATCAGTGAAACTGTTTACTCCTGTAGAAGGAGGCACAGGGATATTAGTCTTCTAACAGTTCAGTTGCTTTACAGGTTTGTGGGTGTTACTTTTTGACATTGCACATTGTTCCTCAAAAGTGACTTGCTTTTCCTTAGGTAAAGAGGTTGAAGCATGCTTGTTATCTCGTGTATTTGGGGCTTTTAGACAAGTGCGAATCACATATTCTAATAATTCCTGAGAGTGTTTGGTGTAGCGGCGAGCTGATGCAAGTGATCTATCTAATGGTCTTTTAGCCTTGTCTTACTATTAACGATCGTCCCGCAGGGGTTTCTACACTTTCCCTTAAGGTGTTTGAGATAAACTAGATGCACTTACCCTATTGTTCCTATTGCGTGGGGGATTAGTTAAAAATCTGTAGCATACTTTCTTGGTGTACAGAAATTGTTGGTTTTACTTGATCATTTTGACACATAGGCAAACGTATTCTGTAAGTTGGACCGTTAGACTATCCATTTTCAGTTTAATTGGGCTGTTTTGTGTTCTAGATGACTTGGCGCGCATGCAGGTCTTGATTAGAATCATTCAATTCCTTGTAATGCTGCCTTAATCTTTCATTTTCTGCATAAAAATGCTCATTTTGTTCTGAAGAAAATTGATTTTTTCAGTTTTAATTGACTTGTGATCTGAAAGTTAAAGGTCCTGTGAAATCAAGTGTGCGGTCTGCTTCACTACGGGTTTCATTCAATTGAGAGATTTGCATTCTTAATTTTTTGATGGCGTTGTCTTTTCCTTGAATTGAGGCTTTCATCTTTTCGATTACAAAAACTGAGTCAAAATCAGGAACATCTCGAGTGGGTGGAGATGTGTTGTTTCTAAAACTTTCTTTAAGATTTTGATATTTTAAACTGCAGATTTAAACTGATTTACCTCAAGTTTGGAAAAACAGTTTTATTCTAATTCATCATGTATATCCATTTTGAATCTTATCACGTAAATTAGAAAGCTCAACTTCAAGTTCCAGACAACGTGCTTTAAGATTGGTGTGGGCATGATGCATTTCAGTAAAACTAGATACATTAAGCTCAGAATTCGTTGCAACATGAAACACATCTTTGAACAAGCAATCAGCAATTAAATTATCATTTGCAATAAGAAGATTTTTCCTCTCAATCTCATCATGCTTCCTATCTACAACGTGTTGGTCAACCTCAACTTCCAACTCTTCAAAAAATTCTTTCATTTCTTTAACTTCTTTTGTAACGCCCCGACCCGAAAGGGTAAAAGTATTACAAATATGGTGTGACATCAAAGACATACATAATCATAACACAAGCATAAACAGCAGAAGTCTTAAATAAATAACCAAAGGATAATAAGTCAACATGACTTAAGGTATATAAGTTCTCAAAGGACAGACATATCCAAACGAAATAACCGAAATAACAAATGTCTTGAAAAGAAACAATTCATATATCAAAACTAAGATCTCTAGGGTAAGTCCACACTCAGCACTCATATCCTGAAAGCAACCCCAAAACGGGAATCCTAAATGGGACATAAAAACCCTAAATTATTAAAATTAAGCCTAAAATGATCTTTTTGGTTTTTATAAGACTTAATTGACTAAAAAGCTAAAACAAAGAAAACTAGACTAAAAACGAAGGAGATTTGAGCTTGAAAATACTAAAAACGTGAACGAGAATGAATCCCGTTCTTTAAAATATGAAATTTTGCAATTTAAACCCTAGGGAATCAAAACTAATTTTCCTAGAAGCTATATGATTAAAGAAAATTTTCTAAAAAAGAATTATATTTTTTTGACTCTTTTATATTTTTTTATGAATTAAAAATGATTTTAAAGAAAATTAAATATAAAAAAATACTAAACTATTTATAAAAACTCTGAAAAAATTATGAAAAGTAGATTGAACAATGAGGAATCTAAGAAAATTAAGCTCGAGAAAACAGCTTATCGAATAAGCTATGAAATAAGCTAAATCAGCTTATTATACTAAAAGCCTTAAAACGTATATAAATAATAGATTTTGCAAAGATATACCGGATGAGCTATTGTAGCACAATGGTTAAGGGTGTGGGTGTTAAAACGCTTGGTGAGGGTGGTAGAGGTCCCGGGTTCGAGTCTTGCTCACCCAGGGCTTCCCACAATCCCAAGTGTTTTTGTTTTGGCCATTTTTTTTACAACTTTTTTAAGGACAAGAAAATAAGCACTTTTTGAAAAGACGCTATTTTTATAAAGCACAAATAAGCACTAAAATAAGCTAAACAAGGCAGAATAAGCTTAAACACTACTAATCCTAAAAACTAACTGTTTGCAGTTTTTAAGGAGAATAAGCAAATGAAAATGACAAATAAGCTAAAACAGACAATAAGCTATGTCTAAAAAGCACATAAGAAAAAAAAATAAGCACAAATGATAAGCTAGATAGACAGAAAAGCTAAAAAGGCTTAAAAACACTTAAAATTCACACTAGAAAGCAAATAAACTCAAATAAGCTTATGGCAAAACCAAATAAGATATAATGGGTTTATACTAACCTAATAAACTAAACTAAACCTAAATAAGCAATAACAATAAGCAGATAAGCTAAAATAAGCAAAATGAACCTTTTGGCTAAAACAGATGAGCCAAAAGGCCTATAGGGACTTTTCTAGCTTAAAAATAAGCTAGCAAAAGGATCCTTATGGCTTAATGACTTATACCACTGAAAAGAATGGCCAAAAAGCTACAATAAGATCCAAAGAAAAAGCATTTTGAAACTCAAATAAGCACTTAAAAAGCTTCATGAAAAGGGCATCTCACACAGATTCAACACTTCTAAAAATTTAGGAAAATTAACAAAACAACACTTTTGAGCTTAAAAATAAGCATTCTAACAGATCCTTATGGATTTCAAACCTACAAACAGATCAAAATTAGATTCAATTATGACAAAATCATACTTTATACATTAAATACTAACCAAACCTTATACTTTTCAGAATTTACAATTTCAGTCCCTCTATTTTAATTAATTAATTTCTAATTACTTATTATATGTAATTAACCATTTTAATCCAAAATAATATCAAAATGACATTTTATACCCCCCAACTTATTTTATACAGAATATATTAAATATAATAACATGTCTAAAACAGACCCCATAGTTTCAGAAATTACAAAACAAGTCCTTATACTTTAAATATCAATTCGGCAAATCAATTAAATCCACAAAACCCTAATTTGATTTTTCCAAACCACAAACACAATTATTTCCCAATCATTGGCATTAAATGCACCTGGAAAAATTATCAAAACCCTAACCCTAATTTTATTTCTTTCCTTTTTCCTTTAATTCGAAATCGGCAAACAATGATAAATCCCCAATAATTATTCGAATCCTTCCTAAATTTTTCCAACAATTTATCTGAGTTATATGTGATATGAAAAACCTTAGAAAAATATAAAATCAATTGTACAAATATTATTTGTGCCGATTTCATAATTAGCTAAAAATTAGGGTTTCGAACATGTTTTAATTTATAAAATCAAAATAACATGCATGATAATTTTTCTCATGCATAGAACGAATTAATATGATGAAAATTGAGATACAAAAATACCTTTGATGATTCTTGATGATTTAATGAATTATTGAACCCGGTTGCTTAATTCGAACCCAAAACAAATACCACAATCGAACCAAGCACTTTACAATCTTCCCACTATTTTTCCCACAATCCTTGACCTTCAAAACACCCTAGAAAAATCGTGCTTGCCTTGGAAAAATTCTTATGCCGCCATTTTGTATTTTAGGGTTTTCGGTGATATTGTTTTTAGAGTTTATCAAAATGAAAATGCATAAAGAAATTATAAAAGGGATTATGCCGAGTTTTGAGGCTTTCAAAAGTGAATAATCAGATTTTAAAACTTGCAATATTTATTTTGCATTTATCTTAATTTTATTTCATTTAATTTGCATTATATAAATACATTATTATTAACATTTTCGGCATAATTATATATATATAATTATTAATTATTTTTCTTACATAATATAAAGTATTTTAATCTTACAAAAATTTCATAATTGTCATAAGTTGCATTTTTATAATTTCTAACCTTTAAATGAATTTTATTTAAGCTTTTATGGAATTTTCTTGCATTAGGGGTATTTTGGTAATTTTACACTTATTGAAATTTTTAGGTTTTACATAAGTAGTTGTATCTGTCTCTTTCATTTCATTTTTCTAGCTTGTTTTCTAAACCTCTTAGCTTAATCCTAGCTTATTTGAGTTAAGTAAGACATGTTCTAAATCTGTTTTTAGGAATTAACTTAATAGTAGTGCTTATTAATTCATTTTCTTTGCTTAAGAGTAGTAGTATTAGTCGTTTTATAGTCTGTCAAAGTCCTTAGGACTGTTTTTAAGTTTGCTGTCACTTTGCCTTTTAAAGGCCTTTTAGCTTATTGATTTTGCTTATATATAGTGTCTAGTGCTTATTAAGTGTAGGATTTAGATCTGTTTCAGCTTGATTTAGTTTTCTTCTTGCTTATTGTGTTTTTAAAAGCCAAATAGTTTAGCTTATCTTCTAAGTAGTAAAAAGCCAAAACTATCATGTTTCAAGTAGCTTTTTCCAGCTTATTTTTAAGTTTTGTCAAAAGTCCATTTATTAAAAGTTTCTTATTTTTGTCTTAAGTTTAGCTTTTGAAAAAAGAAAATAGTAAAAAAAATGTTTTATCAAAAATGGTGGTCACAGGTTTCGAGCATGAGACCTCCCCTTCACACACACATGCACTTTGCCATCTGTCCTAGGGACTTTTTCATTTACTTCTTGGCTCCATTTATTTGTTAAATGCATTTCTAGGTTTATGCTTATTAGCTTATTTGCTTTTTAACTGCTTAGACATTGCACTAGGAAATAACATCATATCATTAATAGAGTAATAACTAGGTTATCACACATTTCTCCCATCAAATCTTCCATTTTCATTTCGGTATTTATTTTTTATGCATTTTGATCAAAATCAACATTAAAACGTGACAATTGAAATTTAGATTTTAGACCAAACACTTAGCTCTTGGGACGACATCGGATTTACCAAAACCTACACTATACCCGACCGGTTATCTCTGCCCATTAGTGCATTAGTAGATTCATATGTAGTCGAGTTGATATAAATATTAAAACTTGATCTATTAAATAAAATACGCATCAAGTTTTTGGCGCCGCTGTCGAGTAACTAAATCTGTTATTAAATTTAATTTTTTGTAATATTTTAGCATTTTTAATTTTCGTTATTTTCATTTTCCCTTTTTGTCTTGTTTTACCTATTCTACCGATCTTTCGTGAAATTTTTAGGTACATGACTCGGAGGTCAAACTCTAGGTTGTTCACTGATAAGTGTAAAATACACCATACCGTTTAACCAAAAATAACCTAAAAAAATTAAACCCAAAACATGCTAAAAATGGCAAAAATATACTTGTTTTTGTGTTTTGTGTGTGCAGGTACGGATATATCAAAAATCACAAGAAAATCATCAAAAACGGGCAAACACGGACACAAGAAACGGAAGAGCACAAGAGAAGCCAAAGATTCAAAGCTAAAGCCAAAGAAAGTCAACTTCAGTCAACTATGGGTCAACAAAAGTCAACTCACAAGAAGACAAATCCCAAAATATTCCATTTAAGTCCCTCAACTTTCCAAAAACCACACAAATGGTCCCTAAACCTAAATGGGCCATACCCGGATCCAAAAGCCCCATACCCAAGCCCATACCCTTTTTATAAAACCACAAGGGCCATTTATGCCATTTATAAAAGTCCTTTTTACACTACACTCACATAAACCAAACACAAGGGCCAATTTTGCCAAAGTCCTAAAATTTAAATATAACTTACCCTGTGACAGTTAAAATAGGCGTCAAAAGTACGATTACTGTTCATTCATCGTCCCGAGTTACCCACAGTTTAAAACAAAGGGCTTTTGAAATTGAAGGGTCAAGAAGACAATTCATGAGGTCAAGAACACAATGGCAGGGTCAAAAACGTCATCTCTAAGCATTTTATTGGTCATTCAAGCAAAGGCTTACTCGTGGCTATGGCAAAGAAGCATAAGGGGATTCAATTTTTACACTAAATTAGGCCTAAAAGAAACACAAGGTGACTCAATCACGATTGTGCCACGCTGGCAATTGGTTGTAGGTTTGGCCGCTGTGAGTTACCTAGTGATCTAACGGCCAAGTAATGATTTACCAATCATTGTAGAGTGTACGGCAAGAATTAAAAAAAGGTCCATGGATGCAAGCAGCGCCAGAATCTTCATCAACAGGCTATAAATAGCCTCACTATCACACACACACGGCACCTAGTTTTTAGATAGTAGCTTTTATTTTAGCTTAAATTTCGTTATTTAATGTAATTTTTCTTAAATGGTTTGTATTTTCCTTTCTAAAGTAATGTAATGAAAGTTTTATGTTAATGAATCAGTTTACTCTTAATCTTACTCAGCTCTTGTACTCTAATAAGCCTCACTTTTTTCTCCATAAATAAGTCAAAAGCTCATATAAGCTCTCAATAGCTCTAAGAAGTCTTAGCTAATTATTGAGCTTAAACAAACACTAATTACACCATAACATTAAAATCATAAGTAAACCTTTTGTCTTTATGGGGATTTGAGCTTTATGGAGAGGGGAGTCACTTATGTAAGAGGACACTCAAGGATTTTTACTGGCTTATTTCTATAAGCAGGAGCTGTTGATTAAGCTCAGTAAGCCATAGCTTTCTGTTAGCTGAAGCTAAAGGTTAGTTTTCATTTAACTTCTTTTTGTCCTTTAATTCCTAGTTACACTAGTTCTTAATAGTGTAGATTTGGTTTATAGCTTAAATTGTTTGCTTATTAGTGCTTATCACTCTTATTATTGTTTATTAAGTGCAATTGATTAACTGTTCTTACTTAAGTTAGTTTAGATCTTGCTATAAGCTATATAGTTTGTACTTAAAATCAATCATAATTTCGATAAAACCAAAAATATAGTTAGCAAAGTTTATTCTTTGATCTTATGCTATCTAGTTGTTAGATCATTTTATTAAAGGTTGTTTTAAAGCTGTTAGTATCTTGTAATTAGTGATGTGTTCACTAGATTCAAGATTTTCTAAGTTTAAAAAAATCTGTCAGACTCTAAAGGGGTTTTGAAAAAGTCTTGTTTGACCTCAAAAGTCAAAAAGTTTGAGGTAAATTTTCAATTTAGGACAGTTTGATTATCAAATATGATAAGGATTTAAGATGGTTCTTGGTGATAACTAGTTTTAACTTTTAAGCATTTTAAGGTTAATCTTTAGCTCCTGCACAAGGGGAATTTTACTTTTCTTTGTTTGCTTAAATTTGATCAAGCTCATTGGCTTGTTGTGTGTGAAATGTTGTTCAAACACACTCAAAATAGAGTTTGAAGTGCAAGTTTTCCTTTAGAAAACCCCTACACATTTGTGTTTGGTGGCTTTGCCATTTGCACTAACATTAGTGAACTTTAGTACTACTGTCTGTTTTTCTTCTAGCTTTTTCTCAGCTTAATTGATTTTCAAAATGTTTTTTTAAAAGTTGTTTTAAGTAATTTTCCAGGTAATAAAAAAGTTTTATAAGCTAGGAGTCCATAAGGATCCTCTAGCTTAATTAAAAAGAAGCCTAAAGTCCCCCTCAGGGACTGTTTGATACTAAGCTAACAGTACTAACTTCTAAGTTAAGTACTGTGGCTTATTTAGCTTTTATATAATAAGTTTAAGTGCAAGATCTCTTTTAATAGCTGATAGAGTAATTATTAGATATAGAATTAAATTTTCTTAAAGTTAGAGTTAAGTCTGATTTAGCTGTATTCTTTCAAAAATTCAAAAAGCCAAAACAGTAGTATTAGAATTTAGATTCAATTTTTAAAATTTTGAAGTTGTAGTTTTTGATTTCTTGTTTAAACTATAGCTATTTAGTTAATTGTTAAGTTCTCATAAGCTTAAGTTCATGTCTTATCTAAATGTGCATTTTCGCTTATCTAATTTTTGAGCCTTTATTAGTCTTTAGTACTTAAGTTTGCTCTTTAGATCTTAAATTCTAGATGGCTTATAGTGTTCTCAGTTAAACTAGCTTATTAGGATTAGTTTAAGCTCATCATAAGCTTCCAGGAACAGCTTTTGTTTTGAAATTTAAGCTTATATTTAAGCTTGTGCAAAGCTTTTAGTTAAATCAAGCAAAAGTGAGTTCAATAAGCCACACTTCTGAAGAACAGAAACTTCACGAGCTCTTTTTGAGTTTAATTTTGAGTTTAAGCTAGTATAGTCTTTATTAAAGTTGTTTAAAAACTTATAATCTTTAGTTTTTAGCTTTTGGTTTTTAAAATTTTCAAAAAAATAAAAAATAGCAAAAAGTGGTGTCTGCCAACCTCGAACCCACGACCTCACACTCAACAACCATACGTCTTAACACTTTGCTACATTAGCTCATCCGTTACCTTTTCCTTTCATTAAACTCTTATACTCGTTTTGGCTATTAAAGAGCCAAATAACTGTCAAGCGTATATTTCGGGGCTTATTTGATAAAGCTACCACTTCGGGATATTCTTCCTAGGATCTATAGTAAGCTATTTTCTGTCTATTTCCTAGAATTTTACTTAAGTTAGTATTTATTAATCTTTTATTTACTTTAAAAACTTAAAAAACTTTAAAAAATTAGAAAATTACAGAAAAATAGAAATCTTTTTTTTTTATAAATTTTTCCTTTATTATAAAGTTTATAGTGAAACTTAGTTTCCAACTTCCGTAGGGTCCTAATTTGAAGAATTCAACTTCTTTAAAGAACGGGTATTGATCCGTTCTCGTTTTCAATTTTTAACTCCCGTTTTTAACTCGTTTTCTTCTAGTTTTTTTTTTAAAACTTCGTTTTTAGTCAAATTAGAATACATTTTAAAAAGAAAAATAAAAATTATGTTTATTTTTTAGAAATTAGGTTTTGGCCTTATTTTAGTGTCCGTTTTCGCGATTTTATTTAAATTTTGAGTTTCCATAATTATCTTTATGCAGTAATGTTAGTACTTAGTTTATTTTAATCTTTTTAGTAGTTAAAAAAATCAAACTTTTGTTCCTTATTCAAACACATCCAATCTGAAAGCAAGGTTTCATTTCACTAAGTCCGTTGGGGAAACGACCCGGGTGATCATTCTTCCCGGTTAAATATACGTATTATATATATATTGTATTATATATTTTTGAGAGTGAATTTTATCAAGGGTAACTTGGTAATTTTCTTAATTGCTCTTAAGGTTATATTAGTATATTATATATTTTACGTGTGTTGAAATCTACTCATCAAGTTTTTGGCGCCGCTGCCGGGGACTTGTGTTAAAGATTCCTTCGTTTACGTTTGTTGATTTGGTTTGAAGATCCTTTCGTCCTCGAAAGTTTCATTTTTGTTAAATATTTTAAAAATCCAAAAAAATAAAAAATATAAAAAGTAAAAAATATTTGTTTTTCTTTTTAGTATAGTTATCATAAAAACATAAAAAAATCAAAAATATAAAAAAATTGTCCTTTAAAAAGAATATATATAATAATATATATAATATATATTATAAATATATATTATATATATATATATATAGTATATATATATATAAATAATATAATATATATATATATATATATATATATATATATATATATATATACACACATATACAAAGTTGGTAAACAAACACCAACATATAATACTTTCAATTGAGGTGTTATCATAAATAAGTTCCGGTGAACTTGAAAAGTTCCCAAATCGAACCAAAGATTCAAAAACTTGCCATTGGTCACTATACGAAGTACGACTCACATTGAAAAGTAAATTTTTAAGATTAAACCGTGAAGTAAGATGATTATGTGGAATTTACTGTTGCTTCCGTATCATTCCGTTTAAAATACTTTGTTAAATAAATATATATATATAAATATATATATATAATTATATATATTTTATATAATATATATATTAAAATTCAAAAATCAAAGAAAAAAAAATTAGTGTAATTTTTGTTGCTATATTAATTTCTTTATTTTTAGTGCAATGCGCACTCGATCACAAGGTTCTAATCAAATCGTCCGACAACAACAATTACCAACGTTAATAGGTTGAGGTACCTTAGTTTCCAATGGCCGACAATCGTACCATGGCTCAAATGCAACCACTCCCATCGAGGGATACGAATATGCAATTGTAGTTCCAACCCGGATAAATGCAAACAATTTTGAGCAAAACAACCTTTGATCAACCTTGTACAAAGTAATAAGTTCACAGGTAAACAAGACCCTCATAATCATCTTCGATTTTTTAACAAGGTTACTTCTACGTTTAGACATCCCGAAGTTCCAAATACAACGATTAAGCTTTTACTTTTTCCATTCTCTCTCGAAGGAGAAGCCCGGATTTGGCTAGATAAGGAACCACCCGGATCGATTCTAACGTGGGATGATCTTGTCTCGAAATTCATAAACCAATTCTTTCCACCTTCGAAAACAACTTACCTTCGAAATGAAATCACTACTTTCTTGCAAAAACCAAATGAAACTTTCAACGAAGCATGGGAACGTTTCAAAGGACTTCTTCGTCAATGTCCTCATCATGGTTTCTCGGAATTACATCAACTTGATACGTTCTACAATTCTTTGAATACCAATGATCAAGATGCTTTAGATTCCGCCGCGGGTGGAAATTTTCTAGATAAGATGCCTCGTGATGGTTTAGCCATTATTGAGAGTAAATCCAAGGTTCGTTATTCAAGAAGTCGTGCAATTGAACCAAGAGTGAGTACGAATGCTCCTCTTTCTACTTCTACACCTTCTAATTCTTTTGAATTTCAACAACTCGCCGCTTCTCTTGAAGACAAAATGGATATTCGAATGAGCCGATTAGAAAAGATGATTAGTGAAAAGAATGTTACGACTCCTGCTACCGTCAAAGCAGTCGAGGAAGTTTGTGTTACATGTGGTTCAAACCATAATTTCAACAATTGTCCGTTAACAAGGAATGAATTTCCCGCTTTTCATGATAACATCCATCAATTCCAACAAACCGCCGCCGTTGGCAACTTTGTTCAAAGAAATCCTCCTAATTTGGCAAATCAGATGAGACCACCCGGTTTTAATCAACCAAATGTTCAAAACAACCAAGGAAACCAAAGCCGATATCAAGGAAACAATTTCAATTCGAATCAAAACCGTGGAAACAATTTCAATCAAAACCATCAAAACAATCAAGGTCAAGTTTATCAACCACCAACCAATCAACCACCGGTTTACCAAGTTCCACCATATCAAGCTCCTACGCCCCAAATTCAAGGTGTTTCGAAAACGGATTTTGAAAACTACGTCAAGGCAAACGATGCGGTGTTGAAGAATGTTCAAAATCAAGGTCAAAATTTGCAGAATCAAATGGCTAATGTTACGAGTTTGTTGACAAGTCTTTGTAATAATTTCAAAAATTCAGCCTCTACTTCGAATTCAGGAACTCTTCCAAGTCAAACCGTAACTAACCCTCGTGAGCAAATTAATGCTATCACCACACGAAGTGGTAAAACTTGTGAAGGACCTTCGACTCCTCTTGTTCCTACACCCGTTGTTTCTATTCCTTCAAAGGAACCCGAACAAAACCAGGAGACGTCAATGGACAAAGTGCAAAAACCAAGTTCAGAAAGTACCGCACAAGTCCCACCTCCAGAGAAAGAAGATTCCATTTTCATGGAAATTCCAAAACCAAAAGCTAAGAAAACCGTTAACATTGAAATTCAAGATCTTAATTCTCCAAGACCTAATTCGTATCAATCTAAACTTCCATATCCCGAGAGGATGAAAGTGAGAGAGAACGATAAACCAAGTGCTCAACATAGCCGGTTCTTGAAGATGTTCAAACAACTTCGTTTAGAGATTGGATTGAAAGATGCTCTCGTCGAAATGCCAAAGTTCAACAAATGGTTAAGCTCGTTGCTAAGGAACAAAGAGAAGCTCGAGGACATCGCTATCACAACCGTAAATGCTGAATGTTCTGCTATCATCATGAACAAAGTTCCCGAGAAGCTCGAAGATCCGGGAAAATTTCTTATCCCATGTGCTTTACAAGAACTTGATAGGACTAGTGCTTTAGCCGATTCCGGAGCTAGCATAAATCTTTTACCTCATTCTATCTACAAGCAACTTGGGCTTGAAGCTTTGACTCCTACTCGTATGACACTCGAGCTTGCCAATCGTTCCATTACTCACCCAATGGGCATAGCCGAGGATGTTGTAGTTAGAGTTGATGGTTTCACTTTTCTTGCTGATTTTGTTGTGGTTAATTTTGTACCAGACCCGAGAGTGCCTATTATTTTAGGGAGACCTTTTCTTCGCACTGCAAAAGCTCTCATTGATCTATACGATGAAAAATTGACATTAAGAGTAGGAAAGGAAGAACTTGTTTATTATGCCGATAAATCTGAGAAAAACAAGGAAAAGAAATTTGTTCATATTATTTCTATCATTGATTTTTCGAAAGACGATCCGTTTAGTGGCATTACTACTATTCCATCCGATGCTCCTTTTCCTAGTTCTTCTCTGATGAAGACTAGTGATTCTACTTTCGAGGAATTCACCGATGAATTCACTCTTCCTAACTCATTACCACCGGGTAATGATGTTTCAAATCATAAGAAGGATATTCATGAAGAAACTTTTCGAATTTATTCAAATCCTCTTTTCGAATTCGATGATAACTTCAAATCTAGTGACGTGAATCCTCTCTTTGAAGAGAAGGATAAGGATGTCGAGATTAAGTCTTCTCCTTCCTTCACACTTACTTCACCGGAAGAAAGTGAATTATTTGAAGCTTATCTTGAAGGTGATTCGATTCCACCAGGAATTGATCTTACCATTCCTCCCGCCTTTGAATTTTCAAGTAGCAATCCTACTTCCCCTACTCTCACCGGAGAGAAGGTTTGTTCATGGAAGACGCCGATGTTTTTCTCGTTGGTCCAATTTGTATGGAAAATGATGACTCGAATTGCGATAAGGAAGAAGATAATTTGTCTTTTAGCAACGTTTTTACATCAAAAACTAAAACCTCGTCCTCAAGAAGTTGAAGAAATCAAGGAAAAAGAAGATGAAGTTTCAAGAGATGTTCCAATCCATACCATTTACATGCCAATTAGAATCACTTTTGATAATCTAATTGATTTTAATGATCATTTCTCCAAACCAAAGGATTTTAAAAAGGATTTAACCGTTACATTTGATTCCACCAAATCAAGTATTTTACCACCTCCTTTGTTAGATTCCGACTCGCCTTTCACTGCGGAGTTGTCGGCTAGTATTACCTTGAATTCTCTCAGAAACGAGGATAAAGTTTTCAAACTAGGTATACTAGTTTATCATGCCATTCATGATAAAAATCTTGTAACATTGGAGGAGAATTTAAAAGAGAACATTTCCTCCGGGACACTTTTAGTTTTCAAAGAACCATCATTTCTTCTGCCTCCGCCAGAACCACCAGATGGATGTTTGAATTTTAAGCCCATTTTGGTTATGAATAATGTTGTGCTTAATGAAGATCTCTACCAACGCAAGAAGACGTTACCTCTAAATGTTGAAGATGTCAATTCCTTCACATTTATCATTTAGATTTTTCTTCCATATTTCACTTACACCGAGGAATCACCTTTGATTCTCTCCTTCGGGAGTGAAGACACCATTTTTGACCCCGGCATCTTCACTTAGAGCCGGTGGCCTCTCATCGGGATGGAACTTTCATGTGCTTTAATATTTGTCCAAACATTAATGAAAGCCCGATTGAGATTTTCTTTTCCATTTGCTCTCCCTAAGGACGAATTAATTCAGAGACCGAGTCAAGCTTGCGACTCGGTGACCAAAAACAAGCTGCTTCGTGGGAGTTCACCCCATGCTTATCCATTTTCTTTCTATTTTCTTAAATAATGTGTTGTGATGTGTTGTGGCTATCCTTTTCCGGTTCTTTGTGTTTGTGTTTGTACTTGTGCATTTTTGCAAAATTGAACCAACAATTTTTGAAGCCTCTCATGTCCGGTGTTGTATCCCGTTTCACTCGAGCTTCCTATCCTTTGTGTGAAATTAGTTTGGGGAAATCCAAT
>BQNB010098102.1:0-25234 GCA_026074375.1 Tanacetum coccineum
AGACACACATGATTGCTCACTCCTTAACTCGAACAAGCTAAAGGTATAATATCTAAGGGCGAACCTCACATTGTGGGGGGTGGAATTTTGAGTGTTATTGTGTTAGTCATATGAATTCCTATCCATGAGACGCTATTAATACTTGGTTTTCGTCGGTATGTGTCGTAAAAAAATTTAAATTTGGGTAAAAATCACCTTTTATGCTATGTTTCGATATATTACCTATCATTTTAAGGACAAAGTAAATGGCAAATGAAAGAATCGTTTATAAGGCTTATTTCCCCCTACTCTTAAGTTGAACATTGCCCTCAATGTTCTATAGAAGTACCCGTAAAAACGAATAAAGGGAAAAAGAAACAAAGAAAAGAACTAGTACTCCCCTGGTTTGCTCAATAATGGAGAAGAAACATGCGATAACTGGTTAAATCATCCTCCAAGAATCATCCAATGAAACTTCCTAAGAACTTCCAAGCTTCTTCTCATCAAATATAACCTGTAATCAAAGACAAAGACAACTACACCAAGCATAAAATGTGCGATAGACAAATATACAATATGAATTTAGGGTTCGACTCGATAAAGCAGTAAAGATAGGATGAGAGAATTGTTAAACTCATTAGGTTTTTGCAGGTTTATAACAGAAGAATACATATTTTAAATGTTATGCAAGTTTTATTTTCAAAAATAATTAAAAATTTTAAGTTTTCTGGACCTGGGCGTTTGACGCCGTCAGGGTTTTTGTGACCCCGTCACAGGTGTCGTGGTGACGGCGTCACGTGTAAATCGTGACGCCGTCTCCACAGTCTGTGAAAATGAAATTTTTATTTTTGATGAAAAATTTCCTGCACTTGATTCCATAAGTTAATTCCTGTACAAATAGCTGCATAAAACCTGAGATTTAACAATTCAATCATATGACTCGAAACTGACGCGAATTAATCTAAACAATTTATTTAACATGCTTGAACTTGGCTCAAAAGCCGGATAAATTCCCCTACACTTATTATTTGCAAAATACCTTTGATTGAAATTAAGACGAGGTTAAAGACAAACAAAGCATGATTACAAGATAGTTCAAACATAATAAAACAAACTATAAAGAATTAAAACACACATGACACTCCTAATTTGCGGGAAAAGTAAATTGGGTTGCCTCCCAAGAAGCGCTTTTCTTTATTAACGAGTCTTGTAGCTAGACTCGAAGTCACACTACTCCTTGAGCTTGATGATACTTACGTGGTTGGTTTTGAGTTTTTCAATTGTCTCCCTATCTCTTTTATAATTACGTCCAAGGTTCATGCAAGCTTTGTAATATCCTTTTCTCTTTTCAAGGACATGCTTAAATCCTATTTTTCTAACCTTCAAGCTATCCACGAAGAACGCTTCAAACTTATCTTTTTCTAAAGGGGATACCTGATCTAATTCTTTTGTCCTTTGGGGCATTCTAAACACAACCTCGTCGTCTCTTGGGGCAAACCTAATCAATCCTAAGGATTCGTCATAAGTGAGCTTAGAGGTACGCGCAAAAGGTTATCCCAAGACTACTTTACTTAACCCACTCTCAATGATACTTTCTAAATCTTCTAGAATCATAAAATCCACAACATAAATGAAGCATCCAATAAATACATGCATGTTTTTGGCTCTTCCAACGAAGTTGCAAAACTTGTATGGTTGGTATGGGTTTCTACGTGTTTGAAAGGGTTTTTCTCTTATTTTGTTGTAATAAGCACGAGACATGATGTTGGCATGAGATTGTAGATCGATGTATGCATGGCCCGTGTAGACGGTGCCAATTACACAGGGGATCTTTAAGCTCTATGGGTCGCCTCTCCTAATTTTTGGCTCTAGGGTTGAGAAAGGGGGTTGAGGTTCTCCTAACAGTTCTTTATGGTAAACTAATTCTTCTTTAGTAGGGAACCTATCTTTGAACAATCCTTCCTCAAAATTGTTTCTTTGTTGTGTTCTTAATTCAAGTTCCTTAATTCTCTCCTCAGGGCAGAAAATCTCGGAGTTAGGAGATTGGTCGGTCATTTCATTAATGGTTTTGAAAAGAAGAGAGTCAATAGTTTGTCTCATTGCTAATAGCTTGTTTATTCGGGCCGTGAACTTAGCGTGAGTAGTGTTAAGGGATTCCTGAGAAAGAGATCCTAAGGTCGATGATGGATTCGCTTTCTCCGTGATGAAGAATGGAATAGTCAATGGAAATTACGAACAAACACACAAAGAAAAGATAGACTACAAGAAAGCTAATATGCGGAAATTAAAGTCTCACTTGAAAGGATTTAAGCGAGTAGAACTAAGCTAAACTATGATCGAAACCTAACTATTCCCCACGCGGCGGCGCCAAAAACTTGATGTGCGGTAATCGTAAGACTTCTACACAAAGTTTTACAACTCCCTAGGCAGAGCACCTAATCGTTGTAGTAGTAATATAGGCAAGACTCGGGGGGTTGTTATCGTTCACTCGAGGAATAGGTTGGGAAGGCTTGATCACGGTCTAACAAGATTCTAAAGGTTGAGGGAAGATTATTGTTGTGTTTTTATATTTTATAGAAAGCAAGTAAATTATATAACTGGAGAGGTTGGTTTGGTTTTTAGCTATTAAACTAAATATAAATCTAAACTAATGGTGATAACAATAAGATAAAAGACTGTGTTTATTTAATCATGTATTACTCCCTAGATTGCTTCTCCTAGTGTTGTTGCCTTGTTACCCTTGTGATGATCTGTGTAATTATTTCCTAAGTCATGAACAAATTACACGAACCCGCCGTCTACTTAGTATTCCATTAGAGCAACGCACAAGTAAGGTAGTATGAAAACTATTACAAGGCCCCTAGGGGTACACTAAGTGCATGTGAAATATATTAAGAGTGGATCAACCATATTAAGGGGCAAGGTAGTATGAAGACTGTTACCCGATGGTATCTTTCTACACAATCATATTTTCCTAGACATATCAACATCGATACAGACAAAAGCTGGTTTTCTAAGACCGAACATGCACATCCATCACAAGAAGCAACACCACTAAGATCTACTACATTCTAGGTTTCATACAATCATAAATAAACACAATAGGAGGCATAGCCTAGCATGTTAATAAAGCAAGAACATAGATGAATCAAACAACACATAGACATATTGAATGATTAAATAAACCTTACTTGATTAAAACATGAGTTGGATGAAGTACAATAGGGGTTTTAGGCCCTAAATTTGTCCCTAACAACTGCTAAATGAACTAGGGTTCGTACCCTCTTTTTATTCTAAAGTTACATACACAAAACCCTAAATTCAGGTTTGTATATATAGGAAAATCAATGTGACGGCGTCGCGTTTTAGTCATGACTCCGTCATGATAGAGAATATTCTAGATAATGGGCTGGGTCATGTACTCTGACGCCTTCATGAGATCCAGTGACTTCGTCTTGGTCTTCGTTGTTACGGCGTCACGTTATATTGGTGACGCCGTCTCTAGCTACTGAGAACATTATCTTGAGTGATGTTGGTGTAGGTCCCTAGTCTTGTTCGTTTCTTCTCTAAATGATCCCAAGTCACGTGTAATTCTTCCAAATGTCTTCTAAATGTGAAATACCTGAAAAGGAATGATTAAGTACCTATTTTGGGCATAAATGCATGATTTAGGGGGTTAAACGACCTTGAAAAAGTGTATAAAATGACACCTCATCATATTTCTTTGAGAAAATTGCTTGGAAATGTATCCAACTTACCACTTTTTATAATGTTGTGTAGTCAACTATTTTTTTCTATTTAATCACTAAACATTTTAATTCCGTCTATTGTGTGTAGTCGTTTACCTAGACAATCGGGTAAGCCTACGTGTACAAGTTACAATGCCACGTATATGCCACGTATTTGACACGATTTTACCCTTTTTGTCTTAATTATTTAGTCCCGCCACATATGTTACAATATTCACTAAACAAAAAAAACCCAGATCTAAAAATCGATAAACTATCCCAACACATTTTACATTTTTAAAACCCATTTCCCAACACATCCTTCTCATTTACCCTTTACTTTCACCCCTTCACCACCATAGCAACTACCTCCACCACCTTCACATGCTGCCTACACTATAGCAGCCACGACCACCACCACCACCACCACCACCATTTACTTGCCACCACCACCCTTTAAATTAGAAATCCCAAATCAAATCAACACTCCAACTAAAAAATGAATAATTTTGAATGCTAAGAACACAACCCTGAATTCTTTTAAAAACAAATAATTTTGCTTCAAATTTCGAAATTAATTGTTTTACGTTTGTTTCCGCACAAAAAGCTGCTAATCCTCTCAAATCAAGAGGTATCCATGTTATTCTTCATTAATAAGAAAAAAACATTTTTTCGCTATACTCTAGGTCACCATGTTATCCATGTTATTTATAATATGGATATGTTTGTGTGTTTTGGTTGTGAATCGATTAAAGAACATGGTCACCAGAAAAGAGGATAGGGATAAAGATGATGCGGTGGTTTAGCCAGAAAAATTACAACAATCGTCGAAACCACCGCATCATCTTCATATCCATTTTGGTGGTTTGGCGATTTATAAATGATTTCGACGATTTGTGTTCTCATTTGCTCGGCAGTGACAGTAGCCGGCGATTTGGGTTGATGTAAGGCCGTCACCGGAAAGTAGAAGTATGAACCACTAAATTTTGTGATCTTTTGATACTGCAACACTTGATGGAGGTTGAGTTAGATCCGTGATAATGACGAGATGATGACAAGATGGAGGTTGAAGGCGTCTTGGAGAATTACTATGACGAGATGATGAGGAGCGTTTCTTTTACTATGTTGAAAAAAACTTTCATGCTTGGAAAAAACATAGTAGATGAAATATCAAAGTGGAAACCTATGTGTCACATAGTGAACAAAACCAAGGTGGCAAAATTGATTACGTGGAATGTCCAGATGGATTGGGTAACCGGTTGTCTAGGTAAACGACTACATAAAATAGACGGAATCCAAATGTTTAGTGATTTAATAGAAAAAAATTAGGTGACTACACAACATTATAAAAAGTGGTAAGTTAGATACATTTCCAAGCAATTTGCCCTATTTCTTTTCCCTCCTTTACTTCGTATAAGCATTAGAAAGGTTGGTTTACTTCGTGGCAGGTGGTTAGAGAGAAGTCTCGGCGCTTATCAGTTATTTTTTCTTCTTCTCTTTTATGGCTTTGGAGGTATTGCAATAGTGTTACTTTTCATTCACACCTGATGAGGAAAATGACATTTTTGACAACATTCGCCTTTCCTCGTATTCTTGACTTCATCATAGGGGTCGCATGATCTGAAATTGGATTGACTGGCTTAAATCCCCTATGCTTCTCTCGAGTAATGGTTTAGGATGACGTTTGTTTATATCCTCTCGTGTTTCACGAGGCTTGTTTGGGGTTGCATCGAAAACGCTCTGGAGTAAAAACCGGTGGCTCGGCCTCCGTGAGCCGGGATTTTTCTCTTGTCCTGTATGGGCAAGACTTTTTTCATCCTTTTTGTAGCCCTCGTAATTAAAGACTTAGAAAGATGCTAGTCTAGGTTTTTTGCTTATTTATAGTATTGTATTTGTACTTTTCTAGATTTTAGTGCCTTGCTAGTAGCCTTTTATTAATATAAATTATCTTTTGCCATTCAAAAAAAAACATCAAGCTTTTTGTTGAAATTTTGGTTGCTGCAAGTTGCTATGAAAAAACAATATCTTCTTTTATATATAGCATTTGTTTAAATGGTTAGTTGGTTTCGATAAGCACTTATTTTACCAAGTGTTGGGATTTATACAACGTATTTCTCCTGTTTATAGATATGCAAATAAAATATTTAAGAAGAAATTTATCTTTATTTTGCCATAAAAGTTAAATTCTTAATATTTGGTTTCCGAGTTGAAGTCCATGTAGAAACTTATAGAGGGTAAATACGTTCTTTTCGACTTCTTTTAAGTTCAAGTATATTAAGATTCAAGATTACAAGCAAGTTTTTATAAACATGTAAGCAATATATAAAACGTAAAGTAATGAAAGAGTTCACAGAAGAGAGAATAAACAAGTAAATTAAATTTGTTCTAAGATGAGGTGTTTAGATCATTCGTACATCCAGTTTTAGATTTGCGACAACTATACTATTCAGACACCTATACTATTCACTAGTAACAAATTCTTGTGGTGGATAAACCGTTCACCTTTTCTTTCACCAATCTACACCTAGACACAAGCTAGCACCTAACCGAGCCCAAACCTGGACCCACCCACGAAGACCTCTCAAACTGTCCCCATAAATACAAATACTTCCACTTTAGGAAGTACCAAACCCTAATGCTTGACCGTACCTGGTACAAGGCTTTACACCCTTGTTTCTTCGTAGCCAAAGTAAGACTTTACACACTTTCTTCTCCGCATCTGGAGTAAGACTTGACACTTAGTTACAAATTGAGATAAGTGTTTAAATTATTGTGATACAAGAATACAACAAGACTAGAAGAAGATAGGAAAAGAATAAGACTCTAGACAACTCACAAGAGTTAATTATGTTCTTATGTGTTCTTCTCTTACGAAGAAGTTTGCTTTGAATAATGACGAAAGATGTTTAGAGACAAAAACTTATGAATGAATTAGAGAGATATAAGTGATAAATAAGAGGGGAGAAATGTTTGGCCAGATGTGAGGTTCAACATGGACAGAGGGTGTTATTTATAGGTAAGAGCATGAAGCGCTATATGTGCTTTTGTCTCTTGCTTATAAATAGTCAATTTCTCTTGCTAAACCCCAATGTGAACTTAACTTTTTATGCTTCCTGACAGTATTTCAAAGCCCCAGTAAGTATTTTGTAAGACCAACTCATTAGACAAAAGTTCACAGAAGGTAAAGATGGATTTGGTTAGAAATAAAGAGAGAAACACTCCATTAACCACGAGACCATGTCTTATGAAGAGGCAAATGATGCATCAAGGACTTATCTAAAGGACCAAGTGATTCAAAGAGGCTTTTGATTTGAAATTCAAATTTCAAAATTCAAATGTTATAATCTTTTTAATTCCACATTTAACTTATAACTAATTACATTTATTCAACTAAGTAATGCAGATTACATACTTAGTAAACTATTAATTCACAAGAGGAATGTCTCTTAACTAAATACTTAAAGTGAGCTTAACTTATTTGTTCAAAAAGGAGTAAACGCGTTAGGAAATTAGATAAGTCATAAATATGATTTTACCCATTTGTTTAATTTCATTTGATCATTTTATGAAAACCTAAACCTCAAAGAGTTGAGCTTGTTTTAGAAAATGTTTTGAGTTAGGTTTCGTAAAAGGTGGTGAGTTGGGTTTTTTAAAATGGGACTAGACATTTTGACACTATCTCTCTAAGTCCTAAACCACTTATGATATTACAAAACATCTTAAATATCATGTACGAACCTGTATTGAAATAAAAAAACATTGTCGGGATTGTAGAAGGTCGACTTTGAAAAACCTAGTGCGTGAAGACAGAGTCTGACGCGCATGTCTAGCGTGCTTGACGTTCAGTCTTTGTTTGGTTTCATTTAAAGGTATCGCTAACGTTTTTACAAGTCTATCACCATTAACACCTAAAGGAGATATATGTACACATTTACACCAAAATCCTATGCATTTACTGGAATTGGAAAAGTTTTGGTATCATTTGGATGAAGTTTGAAAGAAAAAATACAATATTTGAAGTTATGACCACCTTAGTTACCATCGTTAACAAAAATGCTTAGAACGTGAAGATTTTGGATTTTGTGACCAAACAGTGCTCCTAAACGTCATCCCTCGAGCACGTGACGTCGTAACTTCCATAATTATTATAACGAATTTGGTGGAAACCCCTAAATCGATTACGATGCGCTGACGTCGGTCAGCCCTAAATATTGAAGTTGTTGGTGAAACATTGAATAGGATCTCCTTTATGTTTTTATGATGACAAATAAACGTTCAAAAAACATAAAATAACAAACAGTAGCCAAAATCTGTAAAATCGGATTTGCAAGTCTTGCGCGCTGGGCACGCATCAGCGCGTGGCCATCGCGCCACATGCGAAATGCATTTTACGGATTTTGATTTGTCGACTTTCCTCTTACCCGACACATGTGGAAGCTTATATAAAGGTATGTACATGATGTTTGAACATTTAAAAACACTCGAAATGAGGTTTAGACTTAGAGAGGAGCAAAAACGAATCCTTCTATTTTTTTCAAAAAAACGCCAACTCAAATCTTTTATCAAACGCCTCTAGCCAAGGCCAAAACCTCTTTCTAAAGCTAGTATGATCATATTTTCAACATACCATCAAACGAAAGTATTCATTTGATCTTAATCTAGATTTACGTTGTTCTTAACTGTTGATCCCAAACCTAGATCGATTCCTTAGGTTGTCTAAGGTTAAATTACATTGGATAAATCCAAAATAACTTGTTGTATTTCGTCTTTTAGTGTATTTCATCTTCTAGTGTATTTCGTCTTTTAGTGTATTTTGTCTTTTAGTGTATTTTGTCTTTTAGTGTATTTTGTCTTTTAGTGTATTTCATCTTTTAATGTATTTCAACTTTTAGTGTATTTCGTCTTTTAGTGACCCGACACACCAAAGTTGACTCAATAATCGTAAATGTTGACCTAAACTCGACACTTAACGTTATTCTACATTTTATCATAAGTTTGATAATAAAAGTATATTTTTCGACGCATTTATAAAGTTTATAAATTTTCGGCATGAACTTTCTAAAAATATCGACTTTCCATTTGTATTCATCTCGACTCGTGAAAATATCCGTTTTATGAAAGTATATCTTTTATTGACTCGAAAGAATATCCAATCTATTTTCGACAACACCGCAAATATTACAACAAATTTATTCTAAACCTAAACCTCTTCGACTTTCAATTTATGTTTCTAACAAAACAAACATCTAACTTAATCTCTTTGCCAACAATATTCAAGCTCGCTATACGATAATTCTCAATAAATAACATAGCCGTAATAATAACAATATATATATCAAAATAGCCACAACGAACTTTTATACGCAAAAGTACAACTACTTTTTATGTTCTTCCATTTATAAATAAAAAGATTAAACTTTGAGACTTATAGTTTTATAGAAAAATAGGTAAATGATTTCACAACGATCCGCTTTGTACACCTTTTTCGGAATGATCATACAAATGCAAAAGTACAACTCATTTATGAAAAAGTAGAGATGACTTACAAGAAAACATGACGAAAGATGTTTAGAAACTAAGAACAACCCAAACGTTGTTTATAAACTACCCGGATAGAAACAAGAATCAACCTCAAACAATATATCTTCAAATGGTGGATCAAAGATTAAAGAAATAGATTTGGTGTGTGTGTTTGGTGGTTCGGACAAAGAGAGAAAAAGAAAGAGTAGTGTGTGTTTTCTTGGTGAGAAATGATTATGAAATGAATATGTACACATGCATTTAACTAGCAAAAATCACACATAAGGTGCTAGTGTGTGTGTGTAATATTGTGCCGACGGTGGGACAAGAGAGCCAAGGGGGACCAAAATGATCCTCCAATAATTTCCATTTGAGTACATGTCCTTAACCTTCAAATAAGCAACCTGTCTAGTGAAATTGATTTCAAAATTTGAATCCTATGCATGTATGTGCATGCATATCCGGTTATAATAAGACCAAAGGAGGGGACTAAAAATGGCCTCCAACATTCTAGGAATTGTAGTGCATGCATATGAATTAATTTCCAAGGCTTTCCATGCATACATGAATTAATATACTTAACCGATTACGCAAACAACGAAAATGATTAACGACTTCACGAAAAATATGAAATCTTAAATATTAATTTAAAACGTAAAAACGCGTCCAATGACGAAAGGCTACTATGAAATACAGTACGGTTCGCTCCCGGAGACGATTCTCAGATTATAACGGGACAACTTCCTGGTTACGCGTAAAAGTTAAACGAAACATCAAAAAATTCAAATTATCAAACGGAAATGGCTAAATTATTGAACGGAAATTTTTAGGGTGTCACATTCTTTCCCCGTTAAAGAAGCTTTGTCCTCAAAAGCCTAGACGTAAACCTCTGCCAGCGGTGCAGAGTTGGTAAAAAGGTGCGGGTATTTCTTTTGTATTTGGTCTTCACGTTCCCAGGTGAACTCAGGACCCCTCCTAGAGTTCTAACGTACTTTGACAATCGGAATACAACTCTATTTCAGACACTTGACCTCACTGTCCATGATCTCGACAGGTTCTTCGATGAAGTGCAATTTGTCGTCAACTTGGATCTCATCCAATGGTATAGCAAGCGGTTCATCAGCCATGCATTTCTTCAAACTTCAAGACGTGAAACGTACTATGAACTATACTCAACTATTTTGGGAGTTCAAGGCGATAGGCAACGGTTCCTACTTTGTTAATGATCTTAAAAGGTCCAATATAACGAGGGTTCAACTTTCCTCGCTTGCCAAAACGTATCACTCCTTTCCAAGGAGATACTTTCAACATGACCTTGTCTCCTACTTGAAACTCAAGAGGTTTTCGTCTTACGTCGGCATAACTCTTTTGACGATCACGGGCGGCTTGGATACGGCTCTTGATTTGAACGATCTTCTCAGTCGTCTCGTGGATGATCTCTGGGCCAGTGAGCTGACTATCTCCAACTTCAGCCCAGCAGATAGGTGATCGACACTTGCGCCCATATACAACACTTCAAACGGAGCAGCCTTAATGCTGGTATGGTAACTGTTGTTATATGAAAATTCTACCAATGGTAAATGTCTATCCCAACCCTTTCCAAATTCAAGTACACAGGTATGTAACATGTCCTCCAATGTTTGAACGGTCTCTGGATGGTAAGCTGTACTCATATCCAATAGAGTACCTAATGCATTATTAAGGGACTTCCAAAAATGTGACGTAAATTTCCTATCACGGTCAAAGATGTTCGACACTGGCACTCCATGCTTTGAGACTACTTCCTTCAAGTACCGTCTCGTCAACTTCTCTAACATGTCATCTTCTTGCATATGCAAGAAATGAGCAGACTTAGTGAGACGATCAACAATTACTCAAATCGTGTCTTGATGCTGCCGTCTTTGGCAACTTAGTCACAAAGTCCATCGTTATATTCTCCCATTTCCATTGTGGGATCTCTGGTTGAACCAACAAACCAGATGGTTTCTGATATTCTATCTTAACCTTGGCACATGTTAAACACTTGCTGACATAAGTGGCAATTTCTGCTTTCATGTTGGGCCACCAATACAGCCTCCTAAGGTCCTGGTACATCTTATCCGATCCAGGATGGATGGAATACTTTGACTTATGAGACTCGTGCATAATCAAAGCTCTTAGATCACCAAAATACGGAACCCAACTTCGATTGTTCAAACACAACGTCCCGTCAGCGTGAGGGTCTAGCTTGTTAGTCATGCCATGCAAATCTTCGTTGATGAAGTTCTCTTCCTTTCTGGCTTCCGATTGGCCTCTAAAAATCTGCTTAGGAAGGTTTAACCCTATAGTAATAACTAAGGCTCGAACTCGTAGTGGCTTACTTCTTTCCTTTTTGACCGGGAATCAGCCCACCCACTAGTAGCCTTTCCTGGATGATATCGAATCTCACAGTCGTAGTCGCTTAACAACTCTAACCAACGTCGCTGCCTTCATGTTCAGCTCCTTCTGATCGAGAATGTGTTGCAAACTCTTGTGATCAGTGAACACAACACACTTTGTACCATACAGATAGTGTCTCCACATCTTCAAGGCAAACACTACTGCACCAAGCTCTAGGTCGTGTGTGGTATAGTTCTTCTCGTGAACCTTGAGTTGGCGGGATGCGTAGGCTATGACCTTCTCCCTCTGCATCAAAAACGCGCCCAACCCTTTATGCGATGGGGATCGGGCAATTACCACGGAAGTTCTTTTATAAGTAGTTGCTGTAAATTCAGTTTGATTAAGCTTAACAATCAAATCATCACACTGTTTCTTAAGAGTTTCATGGTTTTTCAGACAAGTTTTTGAACAAGTTTTTACCTCAGAGTCTAAAAGAGCCATAGGAGCCATCTCTTCCTTGTGAGTAAAGGATTTTTCTTGATAGTTTCTTCTAGATCAAAGTTTCTCAAAGCAAAGCTCTGATACCACTTGTTGATCCCAAACCTAAATCGATTCCTTAGGTTGTCTAAGGTTAAATTACTTTGGATAAATCCAAAATAACTTATTGTAGAAACTTTGTATGTATATTAAAGTGTATACGGAATCTACACCTTAATACTCTAGAAGTATTATCAATGAAACAGTAAGTATGAATGAAAGAACACAAGATGTAACAAAACGCTTCAATATTATTAATGATAATAATATGAGTACTCTATCTTAATACTAGGGTTTACAACCTTGAAGCTTACAAAACTCTTAATCTCTGGATCTGTGTATTTGTGGATGTGAGAGATGTGAACTACAAACCCTAGGGTCTCGTTTTATACACCAAGGAGTCATAATGGGCTTACAATACTTTCCTAAGTATTTAGCCAAACATATTGAATACTATGACTAAGTATTTAATATTTTTCTAAACATGTAGTTTCAATCATAATTAACTTCAGATGTAATCTTCTCAATCAACATTAACTTTCTATGGAATCTTCACAATCAGCATTAACTTCAGTCTTTCAGTAGTATTAAGTTAGTACTGGCAGTATTAACTTTGCTCTAGCAGTACTAACTGATTAGTACTGGCAGTATTAACTCAGTTAATACTATTAGTTATAAACTGAGTACTAAATTATGCTTGGCAGTACAAACTCTGTCTTGGCAGTATTAAGTATGAAGACTTTAATTCCCAACAATCCTCCCCTAAACTTGATATTCATCTTGTTAATCATCAAGTTTCTTCATTAAAGGCTTCTTGATCCCAACAATCCTCCCCTAAACTTGATGTTCATCTTCTGAATCTTCAAGTTTCTGGATAAAAGCTTTATCTTGACTTGGAGGATGTAATCAAACACTTCTTTACTTCTTGTACTGTGACTTGTCATTTTGTTGAGTCAACTCTGCTCCTGCTCTCTTTTCATCATCAAATTGATCATGCAATTTCACAGCTGCTTTATAACCAAGTCTTTCTTGCTCTTGTTACCTTTTTGTCTTCAGGGCTGTTTAACCTCACTAAATCTTCCAATTATGTCTCTGGGTTGCCCTGCACATAAGAAAATTAGACCTTCTTAGGAACCCAAGCCATTACAGACCTGGATCTTCCTCTTGCATCAACATAATCATATCTCTTCAAAGTGATTGATGCACTATTAGGTTTGACAGGTCTCCAAACCCAACATGCTGATGCTTTAACAGCATTAACCCGATTCGTCCTAACAGCATTAACCACTGCCTTTGGTCTAGCAGTATTAACTTTAGAAGCATAATAGGTATTAAGAAAGGAAAAGTAACATGTAACAAACATTGGACATCAGGGTTTGTCTCTCACAATGCGTAAGCCCTTGTTGTAGTTCGTTACTCCAGTCTGGTTCCAAATTGGTATCCATGGTTTTGTGTTTCTCGACTTGAGAACATTCTTCTTCACATGTCTGAGGTCTCCCCACACTCATAGCAAATAACACCTTACTGATTCCCAAGTGGGGCTCTTTGCGTGTTTAGAACAACAGCTACAGATCTGCAATCTCTCGTCTGGTGTCTAGCTCTCTTACAGTTATTGCACTTCACTGTACATGGCCCTACATGGTGGTATCTACACTTGTTGCAGAGTGGGTGAGATCCAGCATACCTTTTCCTCTCATTGTTCCCAGCCGTGTAGGCTCTAGCCACATTTTGCCCACTAAAATTTTGCCTCTTAAATGGTGGTTGTTGTCCATGGTTATCCCTTGGGTTACTTTCCATCATCCTCTTATTCTCAGCACTCCTTGTAGCATAACCCTGGAGCTTCTTGTCCATCAATTGGTTAGCAATGCGTATGGCATCTTGGAGTCTAGCCGGATTCGCCGCAATCACATTTCCTTGAATGTTGTCCGATAATCCTCTAATAAACCTCTCCACTCCGTCCTCTTCGTCAGAGACCATTCTAGTACACAACAAAATCAACTCTTGAAACCTTTGAGTGTAAGCAGTCAAGTCGTTTCCTTTCACGGTCAAATTCCACAATTCAGTCTCCATCTTCTGGATTTCATTCCTCGGGCAGTACACTTCTGTCATCAACCTTATAAGTCCAACCCGGTTCATGGCGTATGCAGCATCAACACCAATTTTTCTCTTATGAGAGTTCCACCAAGTCAAAGTACTGTCTTGTAGTGTGCATGTAGCATATTTCACTTGGTACTTCGGTGGACAATTACTGATGTTGAACATAGTCTCCATTTTCTCGAACCAGCGGGTCAATCCGACAACGCCTTCCATTCCTGAGAAATTATGTGGCTTACATTTTAAGAAGTCTTGGAATGTGCACTCTTGAGCCACAGGCATGAAACCTCCATAGTTTATGCCATGATTCCCATTTCTATTTCCATTTCCATTTTCTCCATTCCCTCCATTTACATTTCCTCCATTACCTCCATTTCCATTTCCTCCGTTACCTCCATTCCTATTTCCTCCGTTACCTTTATTTATTACCTCTATTTCTATTTCCTCTATCCCCACCTTCTTGTTCATCCCCATTCTCATTCAGGGGTTCAAGGTTCATTGCGGCTTTACGGGAGCCCTCCTCTCTTAGTAAATCGGCGAGTAACCAATTTTTCAACCTCTTTATGGGTCTAGGTACGGCTTCGGTTTAGGTGTTTGGCATCGTCCTACATCTTTTACGACGTATACACTCGATGACATTTCTAGGTGATACGAGATCACTAACAGTGTTAAATAAAATTTACGGTTAATTCACATAGAAATTACATGATCAAAATATATTTATGGAAACCCCATAATGCATGACGTAAAAGCATAAGTAAATCAAATCATAGATAAATACCAATTTCATATCATCGAACATTAGTGATTACTTCACATTGGGTTTCAAATTTAGAAAATACGAGTTCTATCCACTACGGTCATCACTAAATTGCTTACTGGCTCAATACTGCTACACTATTGAACATATCTAAGGTTGGTAGCCATGTACTTCTAGCACACGGCTCAGATTTGCCAACTCTCACTCGATTATAAAATCAAAACTGCCGTATCTGCCTCAGCTTTCTCTGCATACGTGACATGCCGCGCTGGAGTCGATCAACTCTTTGACTCTCAACACTCGTAGTGCCTCTGAGCCTCCTGTTATCCCTCTCTAACTCAGCAATCCTCTTAGTTAAAGCAGTGACTGCTGACTCAACCCTAACAATCCTATGTCCTTGCTCCTTCTGGACTCCACAATGACTCTGGTATACGCGAATGGATATGTTTTAAATTATTAATTAGGAACAGCCTCTGTGTGATCATGGAACCTCTAAACCAAATCTACTAATGCCTCATACGTAACCTCTACTGCTCCCACCCGAGCAGGCTCATGAATATCCTCTGGCATCACAGGATACGTAAACCTCTCAACTCCGACCTCAACCGGGCCCCTCACACCCGTCTCACTCTCCTCTCGATCAACAACCTCAACTACAACTCTAGAATCAATCCCCCTATCCCTAAGAGCATTTGCATAATCGAAACACTCGTCAATCTTTGCTGAATCTCTAGATCAATATCCTGTTCTAAGTGAGGCTCATCGCTCCAACTGACAATAACAATCCACTCAAAACTAGTCTCTTTGTATGAATCAACACTTCTATCATCTGCCAAATAACAAAATCCCTCAAAAGACCCTCTTTAGGATGTATCAAATCAGCACTCGGAATCAAGGAGATTAAAGTTCCAGATACAAGTGGTAATGCAGGTACAGATGTCATAGGGGACCTACGTCTCTTGCGAGATGGCCTTGAAAAAGTACTCGGTTAATTCAGAGAGGGAAGATGAATCTGGTAATGGTATCTCGAGAAAAGAATCAGATGAAGCATCCGAATGAAAATCTGATGATGTTCTGGATGTTGATTCTAAAGATGAATCTTGAGCTGTATCATTGGAGAAAAATAATCTGATGGAGAATGATTTGATAGAATGTTCATAGAACGTTGCTGAAGGGTACCGGTCCACACCCTCTTCCTCACAGTCATCATTGTGTACCAGCCCCCCATAGAAGGTAGCTGGTAATGGGCGGATCCCATTGAGGTTTAGCGTGGTATTGGTGCTTGGAATCATAACTCGATGATGAGGTATGACAGGTGATCTCTAGGTAGAAGAGGTAATCTCAATGAAAGGTGTACCATGGGTAGGTGTTGGGGTTATATGGTGTATCCACTGTCTTGTTAGGGTGTCGTTAGCCGTTGATTAAAAATGGTAAGATAGCGGGTAATGGTGGTATATGTCTGATGATGGATCTTCAGTATGAGATCAGACTCTGGAATCAGATGCAGGTGAGTAATCAGGAGATGCTGGTGTATAATCTGGGGATGGTGGTATAGTAGGTGCTATGATAAGTGTCTCTGCGGGTATCACTCTAGTGTCTGTCTGAGTATTAGGTGGAGTAATCACTGGTGTGGTGTCAGGAATAGTGGTAGGGATAGTACCGAACAAGATGACTCATCTAGTAGGTGTCCTTACGCTATCCTCTGATGAATCTGAAGAAACTGTTGTGAAACTGAAATAGCCATGACTTGCACAAGCAAAGTTTATATAAATCATCTTTATATCAACCATGCATGATGCAACATATGATCGGGTGAATGGGTAACTGGATGAATGCAAAATGAACGAATGATAATGCAGGGTCATCGAGTACGGCATGATGGGATGAAATGAGAAAATACTTATTGTAATATTAGTTTATACTTAGTATGTAATACATTAGTATATTATTTTTTATAGTATTTAATTATGTGTAGACATATATGTATAATCACGTATAGGCACATAATCACGAAGGATCACATTGATGGTTATAGTCCAGACCTCGTTTATATACATGGTTACTTTATAACCTGGCTCTTGATTACTAATCTATCACACCACAACAGGCTGGAGGACGACGTGTTCCGGAGGGTGACGTTCCTAGATATTCAAGTACAAAGATAAAGAACGACCTTTAAGGGTAGTTTTAAAAATAAACACCGTTTGCATAATTTAAAAAATAATTATGAAGTTTACATCAATAAATTTAAAGATTCAAAAGTTAAAATGCTGGAATAGTGGTAGATTTATAAAGTTCAACAACGGTATTTAAAATAACATAGATGAGATTTGGAAAACTGGTTCGGGCAATTCGACGTCATTAGATCAGAAGCAAACATCTTCTAGCTAAGCACTTGAGGAAAACTATGTTAATTACGGTAACATAAAGTTGAGTGAATTCATAGGTTTAATTGTGATGTATTAGTGGACCACAAGATTTTTCAGGCATGTGGACATTTATAACAAATACAACTTCACATTAAGATATTTGCGTTCTTTGTTCTATGCTCATGACAACGATGCTAATTCTGAGACATAGCTTTCATATAGCTATAGGTTGCATTGCCTAGAGGAACTTCCGACCTTAGATTTCCTATCCGAAATTCAACATGACATATATCCATTTAATTCGGGAGTACCGCGGGTTATAATTGCGACTTACCCGGATAGGGATAATTAGTCCCAGTAGATCTATTTATTCACTCGCGCTCCCTCAACCAGTCCTCCGGTTAAGAGATTAACAGTTCATTATAGTTTTGGACAATAGGAGGTCTAGCGCTACTTAGGCAACACGTAAATAGGGAAGAATTTCTCATGAAAAGTTCTTGTGTCCTTTTTATAAAAAACAAGCAATGTTCTCACCCCAAAGTTATAAATATTTATTCAAAACAGTAAAGTGCTGGGGCTCTAACTCACCTTATTGCGGTTTGTGGATCAAAAAGAAATCAATCAAGCGAAAGATGAATTCTTACCGGTACTGGCTGACAACCTAAACAGATAGTCGGCTATTGTAGAATAATGTACAAACGAAATAACGCTTAAAACGCAAGGAGTTTATCGTTATCCGAGCATGTGTGTAGGATATGGCGTATCCTTTTCAAAACGTACTTTTGAAAGTTATAGGTTTTGACAAGTCTCGACATTTTGACACATCTTCGAAAATATTTTGTCTTTTAGTATATTTCATCTTTTAGTATATTTCGTCTTTTAGTGTCCCGACACATCACTGTTGACTCAATAACTAAAAATGTTTACCTAAACTTGGCACTTACGTTTTTCTACATTTTATCATAAGTTTGATAATAAAAGTATATTTTCGACGCTTTTATAAAGTTTACAAAATTTTGGCATGACATTTCTAAAATATCGACGTTCCATTTTTATCAACCTCGACTCGTGAAAATATCCGTTTTTCAAAAGTACATCTTTTATTGACTCGAAAGAATATCCGATCTATTTTCGACAACACCTCAAATATCACAAAAATTCTGTTCTAAACCTAAACCTCTTCGACATTCAATTTACGCTTACAACAAATTCAACATCTAACTTAATCTCTTCGTCAACAATACTTAAACTTAGTATACGATAAATCTTAAATAAACGATATAGCCGTAATAAAGCAATATATATATCAACATAGTCACAACGAACTTTTATGCACGAAAGTACAACTACTTTTTATGTTCTTCCATTTATAAACAAAATATTAAACTTAGAGACTTGTAGTTTTATAGAAAAATATATAATGATTTTTACAACGATCCGCTTTGTACACCTTGTTCGGGATGATCATACGAATGCAAAAGTACAACTTATTTATGAAATAGTAAAGATGACTTACAAAGAAACACGACGAAAGGTGAATAGAAACCAAAAACAACCCAAACGTTGTTTTACAAATTACCCGGATGAACTAATAATCAACACGAACAATATATCTTCAAGTGGATGATCAAAAATTAAAAACAAGTGGGTTTGTGTGTGCTTGGTGTTTCGGCAAAGAGAGGGAAAAGAAAGAAAGATGAAGTAAAGTTTATATGTGTGTGTATGGAATGAACAAATGAAGATGATATGGATTATATATCAAAATGTTTACTTCACACACTACTAGTGTGTGTGTGTGTGTGTACCAAAATCAAGACAAAGAGCCAAGGGGACCAAAATGATCCACAAATCACATTTCACCTAGTACTAGTCCTTTCCATAAACCTTGCAAACTTGTCTAGTGATTTGATTTTGAAATTTTGAATCCTATGTATACATGTGTATGTGTAACCGGTTGTGTATAGGCCAAAAGGGGGACCAAAAATATTTTTCCCACTTTCTAGGATCACTAGTGCTCTTTTGTGAATTAATTTCCAAGACTTTGCATGCACATGTATATGCATAATTTAAACACGTATCACGTAAATAACGAATCGAGTAACGGTATCACGGAAAATTATGAAATTTTAAACATTGCCTTAAAACATAAAAACGTGGCTATTGCCAAAATACTACAACGTTTGGTGTCCCGGTTAGCTCCCGGAGACGATTCTCAGATAATAACGAAACAACTTCCCGGTTAAACGGTAAAGCTAAACGAAACATTTAAAAATTCAAATTACTACACGGAAACGGCTAACTTATTGAACAGAAATTCTCGGGTTGTCACATTCTTTCCCCGTTAAAGAAGCTTTGTCCTCAAAGCTTAGGACGCAACCTCTGCGGCGGGTGCAGAGTTGGTGAAATACACTAAAAGACAAAATGCACTTTGACAATCGAAATACGACTCTGCTTTAAACGCTTGACCTCACGGTCTATAATCTCGACAGGTTCTTCAATGAAATTCTATTTGTCGTCAACTTGGATCTCATCAAATGGTATAGCAAGTGGTTCATCAGCCATGCATTTCTTCAATTTCAAGACGTGAAACGTACTATGAACTCTACTCAACTTCTCTGGAAGTTCTAGACGATAGGCAACGGTTCCTACTTTGGCAATGATCTTAAAAGGTCCAATATAACGAGGGTTCAGCTTTCCCCGTTTGCCGAAACGTATCACTCCTTTCCAAGGAGACACTTTCAGCATGACCTTATCTCCTACTTGAAACTCAAGAGGTTTTTGTCTTACATCGGCATAGCTCTTTTGATGATCACGGGCGACTTGGATATGGTCTTGATTTGAACTATTCTCTCGGTTGTCTCGTGGATGATCTCTGGGCCAGTGAGTTGACTGTCCTCAACTTCAGCCCAGCAGATGGGTGATCGACACTTGCGCCCATACAATGCCTCGAATGGAGCAGCCTTAATGCTGGTATGGTAACTGTTGTTATACGAAAATTCTACCAACGGTAAGTGTTTATCCCAACCTTTTCCAAAGTCGAGTACACAGGCACGTAACATATCCTCTAACGTTTGAATGGTTCTCTCACTCTGACCATCGGTCTCTGGATGGTAGGCTGTACTCATATCCAATCGAGTACCTAATGCTTTATGTAGAGACTTCCAAAAATGTGAAGTAAATTTTCCATCGCGATCAGAGATGATCGAAACCGGTACTCCATGCTTTGAGACTACTTCCTTCAAGTATTGTCTCGTCAATTTTTCTAACGTGTCATCTTCTCTCATAGGCAAGAAATGAGCAGATTTAGTGAGACGATCAACGATTACCCAAATCGTGTCTTGCCCAGCCGCTGTCCTCGGCAGTTTAGTCACAAAGTCCATTGTTATGTTCTCCCATTTCCATTGTGGGATCTCTGGTTGAACCAACAAACCAGATGGTTTCTGATATTCTATCTTAACCTTTGCACATGTTAAACACTTGCTGACATAAGTGGCAATTTCTGCTTTCATGTTAGGCCACCAATATAACTTCTTCAAGTCCTGATACATCTTATCCGATCCAGGGTGGATGGAATACTTCGACTTATGCGACTCATGCATAATCAAGGCCCTCAAATCACCAAGACACGGAATCCAACTTCGATTGTTTAAGCATAACGTTCCGTCAGCGCGAGGTTCTAACTTGTTAATCATGCCACGCAAATCTTCGTTGATGAAGTTCTCTTCCTTTCTGGCTTCCGATTGAGCACTCAAAATCTGCTTAGGAAGGTTTAACCCTATAGTCATAACCAAGGCTCGAACTCGTAGCGGCTTGCTTCTTTCCTTTCGACTCAGGGCATCAGCCACCACGTTCGCCTTTCCTGGATGATATCGAATCTCACAGTCGTAGTCGCTCAACAATTCTAACCAACGTCTTTGCCTCATATTCAGCTCCTTCTGGTCGAGAATGTGTTGCAAACTCTTATGATCAGTGAACACAACGCACTTGGTACCGTACAGATAATGTCTCCACATTTTCAGGGCAAACACTACTGCACCAAGCTCTAGGTCGTGTGTGGTATAGTTCTTCTCGTGAACCTTGAGTTGGCGGGATGCGTAAGCTATGACCTTCTCTCTCTGCATCAAAACCGCGCCCAACCCTTTATGCGAAGCATCGCAATATACCACGAAGTTCTCACTTCCCTCTGGTAAAGCCAAAATCGGCGCACTACACAACTTTTGCTTCAACAACTGGAATGCAGCTTCTGCCTTTTCTCCCCATTCAAACTTCACGCTCTTCTGAGTCAGTTTCGTCATAGGTCTAGCGATTTTTGAAAAGCCTTCGATAAATCGTCGGTAGTAACCGGCCAAACCTAGAAATTGACGAATCTCGGTGGGTGTCTTGGGCGACGCCCAATCCTTGATTGCCTCAATCTTCGCGGGATCAACGTGAATGCCTTCACTATCAATCACGTGACCAAGAAATTGTACCTTCGACAGCCAAAACTCACACTTTGAGAACTTGGCGTACAATTCTTCCTTCTTCAATAAATTCAAGATCAACTTAAGATGTCCTTCATGCTCCTTTCTGCTTTTGGAGTAGATCAAAATATCATCGATGAATACAATCACGAATCTATCCAGATATGGTTTGCACACCCTATTCATCAAGTCCATGAAAACTGCTGGTGCGTTAGTCAAACCAAACGGCATTACTTGGAACTCGTAGTGACCATAGCGGGTCCTAAATGCTGTCTTTGAAATGTCTTCCTCACGAACTCTGAGTTGATGATAACCAGATCTCAGGTCGATCTTAGAGTAGACTCTTGACCCTTGCAATTGATCAAACAAATCGTCGATCCTCGAAAGTGGGTATCGGTTCTTCACAGTAAGCTTGTTCAGTTCACGATAGTCGATACACATCCGAAAAGAACCATCTTTCTTCTTGACAAACAAAACCGGCGCTCCTCAAGGTGAGGAACTCGGCCTTATAAACCCTCTATCAGAAAGTTCTTACAAGTGGGTAGATAACTCTTGCATTTCGGCTGGTGCTAATCGATACGGTGCTCGTGCTACAGGTGCAGCACCAGGGACTAAGTCGATTTGAAATTCAACTTGTCGAGCAGGCGGTAACCCAGGCAAATCTTCTGGAAAGACTTCTGGAAATTCTCGTACGATTGGCACATCCTCAAGTCGCCTCTCCTCCGACTTATCCTCAACTTTCTTGGTCGTACCTTGTGCTAGATAAACTTGACATCCTTTCTCAATATACTTTTGGGTCTTCGTGCACGATATGATATTCAACTTACTTCCACTGTCGTAATTATCACCTCGGATTATCAACACCTCATTTCCATAAGGAATACGAACAACCTTCTCATCACAAACGATCAACGCGTGGTATTTCGCCAACTAATCCATACCAATGATGACGTTAAAACTACCAAGCTCTACGGGCATTAGATCTATGTCAAACGGATGACCTAATAACCCTAACGTGCAACCTCTAAGAACAATATTTGTTTCTAAAATTCTTCCATCAGCAAGTTCTACGACATAACTAGTGTCTAAAGTGGTTGGTGTAACATCAAGGAAAGCACTAAAGGTAGTTGACACAAAACTTCTATCGGCACCCGAATTGAATAACATAGAAGCATAGCAGTTATTGAGAAGATACATACCCGTGACGACGTTGGAATCAAGGTTTGTTCCTCTTCCACCAATTGCGTAAGCTCTTGCCGTAGTTTTGTTACCTCCAGTTTGGTTTCAAGTCTTGTTTCCATTCTTGTTTCTGGTCTGGTTTCCACGCTTTTGATTCCTCAGCTTAGGACAATCCCACCTGAAGTGTCATGGTCTTCTACACTCATAACAAATAATACCCTGCTGATTTCCAACTGGAGCCCTCTGAGTGTTTGGAGCAATGGCAGCCCTATACTCCCTAGTCTGATGTCCAACCTTCTTACAATTTCCATACCTCATAGTACACAACCCTTCATGGTGCAACCTGCACTTATTGCAGTAGGGTAGTGGCCCAGCATATCCTCTTCTTTCGTTGTTCCCAGCCGTATAAGCTCTGGCCACATTCTGCCCACTAGTATTTTGCCTCTTGAACGGCGGTTGCTGTCCACGGTTATCCCTTAGGTTACTCTCCATCCTCCTCTTATTCTCAGCACTCCTTGCAGCATAACCCTGGACCTTCTTGTCCATCAATTGGTTAGCAATGCGTATAGCATCCTGGAGTCTGGCTGGATTCGCAGCAATCACATTCCCTTGAATGTTGTCTGGTAAACCTCCAATAAACCTTTCCACTCTGTCTTCTTCATCAGGGACCATTCTAGTACACAACAAAATCAACTCCTGAAACCTTTGAGTGTAAGCAGTCAAGTCGTTTCCTTTCACGGTCAAATTCCACAATTCAGTCTCCATCTTCTGGATTTCATTCCTTGGACAGTACACTTCTGTCATCAACTTCATCAGTTCAACCCAATTCATGGCATATGCCGCCTCAACACCAATGGTTCTCTTATGCGAGTTCCACCAGGTCAAAGCACTATCCTGCAGTGTGCATGTAGCATATTTCACTTGGTACTTCGATGGACAATTACTGATATTGAACACAGTCTCCATCTTCTCAAACCAGCGGGTCAATCCAACAACACCTTCAGTCCCTGAGAAATTATGTGGCTTGCACTTCAAGAAGTCTTGGAAAGTGCACTCTCGAGCCACCGGCATGAAACCTCCATAGTTCATACCATGATTCCCATTTCTATTTCCATTTTTGTTTTCTCCATTCCCTCCATTTCCATTTCCTCCATTTCCTCCGTTTCCATTTCCTCCGTTCTCGCCTTCTTATTCATCCACATTCTCATTCAGGGGTTCAAGGGTCCTTGCGGCTTCACGAGCCTCCATCTCTTTAGCTACTCGGCGGTTAACCAATTCTTTAAACTCCTCACGAGTCATAGACGCTCCAGATCGTGTGTTAGGCATCTTCCTACAACACAACAATATAACGTTTGGTAAGATTTCTAGGTAATGATAGATTACTAACGGTATTAAATAAAATTTATGGTTAATCACATAGAAAATATACGATCAAAATACATATTCACGGAAATCCCATAATTGCATAACACACAGAAGAAAGCTAAATTCATTAATCATCATCAGATACATGTATATTATATTCTTTTCTATTCTTTTTTGTCACGTGTGAAGAGCAGAAGAAAGTTGAATTCATCAAATCATCATCATATACATACATATAATATTCTTTCTATTCCTAATTGGTCTTTGTGAAGACCAGACAAAGAAACGAAAAAGAAGGCTGCTTAATTGCTTTATGTTGGTTGTTTAAAAAAAAACATATTATTTTGTTTTATCTTGGGTGTAGCAACGTGTTAAATACACCAGCGCATCGTTCTGCGTTTTTAACTCATAGTCCTTCGTTTAGGTGCGGCTCCGTGTGTGCTTCCAAGTGCCTTTAGTACTATGAGTATTCGAGATCCCACATGGAATAGGGACACAGGTGCTTCTTCTCATCTTAATTCACATTCAAGTAATTTAAGTATCGTTTATAATAATTGTTTATATCTACCAGTTTGTGTTGGTGATGGGAAATCTATACCTGTCACCAATACCGGTCATAGCATCTTACCTACTCTTAATCGTCCTTTGTATTTACATAATGTTCTTGTCACCCCTAACATAATAAAAAAATCTTATTTCTGTTTGCCAAGTCACTAGAGACAACAATTGTACTATCGAATTCGATGCATTTGGTTTCTCAGTAAAGGATTTCTTGACCCGTCATATCTGTTGGAAACACGAAAAGTGTCGGTCACTTCCAAAGTTGTAATAGTCTTAGCTTGTAGTTAGTATAAGGATTAGATTAGTAATCTAGTCCGGCCCAAG
>BQNB010098103.1:0-2500 GCA_026074375.1 Tanacetum coccineum
TAAGAACATTTAAAAGCAAACACTGAATTTATTTAACTAAAAGCTTTGATTACATTATATAAAAGAGGATTACAACTGAAAAAAAAACGAATTACAATAAGCAAAATTATATAAGATACTCTAGGTGAAAAAGCTAGAAAAGAAGAGATGGTGTGTGTGTGTGTGTTGGTGTGGCCTTTTTATAGCAGCAGAAGAACATTCTAGGACCTTAGCTTCCATCAATCATCCACCTTTGATCATCTCTAATCATTAGATCTTTGTTTTTGGCCGTTGGATCACTAAGTGACCTCACACGGATTGCCAAGCTGGCAATCCATGTGAGGCTCACTTGTGCTTCTTCTCTGAGTAGAAATAGTACAAAACCCACATTCCATGTGTGCTTCTCCATTGATGACGTGGCTATGTGCTTGAGTGAGGTGCTTAGATCTCTTGATTTTACTAATCTCTCCCTACCATCTTGTTTAGGAGCTCATGAATAGACTTCCGTACCCTTTGATTTTAATTTGCCCCTTGATTTACCCTGGTAAATTCTTGGAAGGGACGATGAATAGTAACTTGGATTTGGCGCCAGGTTTATAACTGAAACGAGTTAATTCAGTTGTATCTTTGGGAGAATTGCACAAATGGCCCTTGCGTTGTTTTATAAATGGTGTAGTGTAAAAGACTTTTGTAAATGGTAATTTCAGTCCCTGTGGTTTATAGAAAAGGTAAATGGACTAGGGTTTTGGGCTAAGTAATGGGCTTTGGATCCGGGTAGGGTTATTTAGGGTTTTGAGGCCCAATAAGGGTTTAGGGACTATTTTTGGATTTTTCTGAAATTTGAGGGACTGAAAGGGCAATTTAGGGATTTTGTTGACTTCTGTTGACCATGGTTTGACTTTCCTTTGACTGCTTGACTGAGGGTTGACTTTTTCATGGCTTTGCTTCCGGCTTTTGTACACTCTTCCGTTCTCGTGTCCGTGCTTGCCCGTTTTTGACGGTTTTCTTGTGATTTTTGATATATCCGTTCCTGCACACACAAAACACAAATACAAGCATATTGTTGCCATTTTTGGTCTGTTTTGGGTTTAATTGGGCTTATTTTAGGTAATAACGGATATGTGTATTTTACACTTATCAAAATTCCCCAAACTAAACGATTGCGTGTCCTCACGCAATATCACATGCCTTATAACCAAATACCTCGAAACTTCCCCAAACTAAACCTTTGAAAAGTAGCAAAGATTTTTGTTGAGAGAGTTAAGAGATCACAAGTTATAAAACACCCGATTTCCCATTTTCAAAGATTTTTCTCTTTTTATGATTTTTCTTGATAATTAACTACCTAACTACAACTTATTTGTGTTGACATAATGTATTGTTTTCATTACCTCATTGGTAACTTTAAGGATCATAGAACAAAAAGCACAATTAAGTGTCTAAAAGATAACTTCATCATCCTCGATTTTTCACTTTTCCCATGCTAAGCTTAAAAACAAGATCATTGTCAATTACAAGTCATGACACTAACACTACTCATAAATATTAATTGTGTACTTACTTTTCCTCCCGTAAATCCTACTTTTGTATCTCAAGATTTTACTTAAGTCATATACCCGAAGGCTCTTTAAGACTTTTATTTCGATACTTATTAATTCCAAAAATAAAGCGTAACGGTTAAGAACGCAATAATTAGCTCCTAGCTCTTTTCAAAAGATCAAATGTCATCAAGAATAAAGTCCACATCGAGGCAACCAAAATTTGGCTTTTATTAGGCTACTTAAGCAAGGCACCATTCATGTCATATACCCTAGGGCTCTTTAAGACATGAATGGATCAATCTTATTTGCACACAATACCCTTAAGGCTCTTTTAATGTACAAAATAAGACAAAAATTAAGCAACATTATTACATCCTCCAGTCCTTTAGAAGGCTCAACCATCGCCACAGCCTCCGACACGATGTAGCAAACATAGTTCGACTCGTAACTTCCTTGACCTTTTAGAAGGCTGTACACGGTTTGTGAGCCGCAAGATAACAACAAACTTTTTATCAGTCCTTGGATTATAATTGAATTCTACATATCCCATTATCACCCCAAGGCCTCTTTAGAATAAGCAAAATAATTATTAAATGTGAACATATAGATTCCAAATTAAGTATTTTACCTGATGTATACTCATCCTAATCACAAAGGAACTAAAGAAAACTTTTATTAGCTAATTATTAACCAAAAAAAACCGCACAACTCTATTTATTAAACATTTATATATAAAGGTAAAACAAGCTAATGGGAGAAAAAACCATAATTAACACTTATGAGCTTGAAAGAGAACCAACTAATGTACGTTTAATGTCATGACTTATAAATAACACTATCATTTCTCGTTCTTCGCAATTTAAAATCTCTAAAAGAAAAGAGCACTCGCAATACTTAGCCTATATAAAATCCCAACCGCTATTTAAAATCTACTTGAGATTTAGCACAAGTCTCATTTACTACCGATTCAAGTCTAGCCT
>BQNB010098103.1:10000-22236 GCA_026074375.1 Tanacetum coccineum
GACTTCATTGTCCTTTTCAATTTCACTCGCCATGGAAGGAATTGCCATCGTTTCTACACCTTTTTGAACGTGCCTGTGCATTGCATAAACCAAATCGGCATGCTGTGCGGCGGGATATAAGCAAACATTCGTCAATGGGTTAGGTGAATTGGTCTTGTCTTGGGTCATTTGGATCAATTGGAATTTGGAAATAACCCGAGAAACCGTCAAGGAAACAATAGAATTCATTTCCCGCGAGTCTCTCAAGTATTTGATCCATGAACGGCAAAGGGAAATGGTATTTTCTTGTAGCTTCGTTCAATTTGCGATAATCTATGCATACTCTCCATCCCGTTACAAGTCTTGTTGGCACTAATTCATTTTCATCATTGGTTGCTACGGTCATTCCTCCCTTCTTTGGTACACAGTGTACTAGGCTCACCCAAGGACTATCCGAGATTGGGTAGATCAATCCAGCGTCAAGAAGTTTTTCAACCTCTTTTTGAATGACATCATGGATCTTTGGATTAACCCTTCTCTGATGTTGGACCGTTGGTTCGTAATCCTCCTCCATTAGAATCTTATGAGAACAAAATTCCGGGTTTATACCCTTTATGTCGGAGAGCTTCTAAGCAATGGCTTGCTTTCGGGATTTAAGATCCTTTATGAGAGCGGTCTTCTCATCATCACTCAAATCTTTGGCAATTATGACAGGCAACTTGTTGTTATCTGCTAAAAATGTATATTCGAGATGAGGTGGTAAGTCCTTAAGTTCAACCTCAGGAGGTTCATCGATTGATGATTCGGTGGATTTACAAACTTTAAGCTCTTTCCTGATTTCTGGTAAGTAATTCCCTTGATTCAGTGATGGCGAAGGATCACTGTTGAGAAGAGATTCGAGAAGGAGAATGTCCCCCTCTGGGTCATAATAAGCTTCATCAACTTCCGGTGAAGTTGGATCATCAGCTAGAGCAAGAAAAGTGTCAGCTTCTTCTAAAAGAAGAAAATCACTATCCCCGAAAGGAGTGAGAGTCGGAGAATAATTTGAAACAATCGGATCGTATCCGGGAGAAGGATTACCATATGCAATTTCGTCGGAAAATCCTAAAACTTCTTGTGAGTATTCTTCACACGTAACATCGATAAGATCAACTTTCTTCAATGATTCGAGATTGTTGTACGAAATAGAAGGAGTATCACCACATTTAAGGGTTAAAGATTAATCATCGTTTCTAAGGGTTATTTCACCTTCATACACATCAATTAAAGCATGAGTTGTCCTAAGAAAAGGTCTCCCGAGTATCAACGGTACTCGAGGATCGGCTATGAAATCAAGAACAACAAAATCGGCCAAAAAGTAGAACTTTCCTACCTTGACAAAAACATTCTCAGCTACACCGGTTGGTTTGGAAATTGTTCGGTCGGCTAATTCTAACACCATTTTAGTATTATTTAAGCCCGGGAGTCCAAGCTTATTCCAAATGGAAAGAGGCATGAGATTAATGCTAGCACCTAAATCCGCTAGGGCTAAGCAATTATCAAACTCCGAAAAATCACATGGGATAAGAAATCGACCGGGGTCACCTAGCTTCTCCGGAAGCTTTTTTAGGACAAGTGCACTACAATTTTTATTCAAAGGTGTCTTGGTTAACTTGATTAACTTGTCTTTGTTATTAAGCATCTTTTTGAACATCGGAGCAAACTTAGGCATATAAATGAGAGCATCCGCGAAACTTAGCTCAAAGTTAAGATTACGGAAAATTTCCATAAACTTGGAAGCTAGGATATCATCCTTTTCACGGACTTTCTCTTTTGCAAGTCTTGAAAGGTAAGGCAAACTAGTCTTGGCCTTTTGAGTAACGAAAGGTTCATTGATTGGTTCTTTGTCTTGGTTTTGATCTTGGACCAAAGGAGGTTGGATGTCTTCGGTCTTTGGTGTAGGTGCTCCGTATCCTTTGTCACCTCGGGTTCCTTTTCCACCATCGGCAGTGGGAATGGAGGTCCGTCATATGAGGAACCCTTCGTGTGGTAATGGCCTTGGCTTCGTTCCTAGGGTTTAGAAATGTGTATTGCTTTAACGAACTTGAACTTGAAGCTGATGGTGTGTGATAGTTTTGCATGAACTTAGAATCATTCTTTTGAAAATCTCTTGCTCTTTTAGGAATCATTGTAAAAACTCTTTGAAAATCATTGTTTGTTTCTTGAAATTCTATCCAAACTTCATTTGCAGATTATGCATGTTTTTCCATTCCCTTTTCCCCCTCTTTTTTCTTTTTTTTCTTTTCACATCATTAGCCTTAGCTAACTTTTAAAATCCATTTCTAGAAACACCTTGAATTTGTGAAACGGGTGGTAAGGTATATGCTTGATTAACCAAAAGGGTGATTTGTTGGTGGTTGTATGGTGGGGGGGCTTGATAAACGGCTCCTTGATCGTTTTGACGGTTTGTTGAAATTGCCTCACGGTTTTGATTCGATTGAAATTGTTTCCTTGATATCGATTTTTGGTTTCTTTGGTTTGTTTTGAACATGTTGGTTGATTAAAAACTGGTTGTTGGTCCTCATTTGGTTTGCCAAATTAGGAAGGATTCTTTGAACAAAGTTGCAACTGGAGCGGTTTGTTGGAATTGATGAATGTTATCATGAAAAATGGGAAATCCATTCCTTGTTAACGGAATTGATTGAAAATTATGGTTTGCACACACGTTACAAACACATAACTTCCTAATGCTTTGACGGTAGCAGGGTGTTTCGATAGTTATTCACTAATCGCTTTTTTTTAAACGGCTCATTCAAATATTCATTTTGTTCTTCATGTTTAAGGCGGGCTATTTTATTTGAATTCAAGATATTAGAAGGTGTAGAAGTAGAAAGAGGGCATTCGTACTCGTCTTGGTTTCAATAGCACGACTTCTTGAATATACGACCTTAGATTTACTCTCAATATGGCTATAAACCATCACGAGGCATCTTATCAAAGAAAAAATTTCACGCGCGGAATCATAAATCGTCTTGATCATTGGTATTCTAGGAATTTGTAAAGTATCAAAGTTGGTGTAATTCGAGGAAACCATGAGGAGGCCTTTGACGAGAAGTCTTGAAATGTTCTCATGCTTCGTTGAAGGTTTCATTCGGTTCTTGGTAGAAAGTAGTGATTTTGTTTCGAAGGTAAGTTGTTTTCGAAGGTGGAAAGAATTGGTTTATGAATTTCGAGACAAGATCATCCCACGTTAGAATCGATCGAGGTGGTTCCTTATCTAGCCAAATCCGGGCTTCACCTTCGAGAGAGAAAGGAAAAAGCAAAAGCTTAATCGAAGTATTCAGAACTTCGGGATGTCTAAACGTAGAAGTAACCTTGTTGAAAAATCAAAGATGATTATGAGGGTCTTGTTTACCCGTAAATTGATTACTTTGAACAAGATTAATCAAAGTTTGTTTAAGCTCAAAATTGTTTGCATTTATCGGTGGTACAACAATTGCATCTTCGTATCCCTCGATGGGAGCTTGTAACATTTGAGCCATGGTACGATTGTCGGCCATTGGAAAACTGGGTTCCCAACAAATAACCGTTTTATTTGTTGTTGTTGACGATTTCGATTACGTGAGCTTGAGAACGAATAGAAGTGACGGCATGCACATAAAAATAAGAAATTATAAAGACAACAAAAAATTACATTTTTTTTTTTTTTTTTGGATTTTTAGATTTTTTAACAATCTATTTAAAACGGATACACGAAAGACAACTTAAAACCAAATAATCAACTTACTTCATGGTTGCTCTTAAAAATTGCTTTTTAAGATGAGCCGTACCTCGTAAGTGACACAAATGGCAAGTTTTTGAATCTTTGGTTCGATTTGGGAACTTTTCAAGTTCACCGGAACTTATTTATGATAATACCTCAATTGAAGGTATTATATGTTGGTGTTCTTTTACCAACTTTGTGTATTTTTTTTAAGGACAATTTTTTTATATTTTTGATTTTTTTTATATGATAATTATACTAAAAAGAAAAAGAAAATATTTTTTTTACTTTTTATATTTTTTATTTTTTGGATTTTTGAAATATTTAACAAAAATGAAACTTTCGAGGACGAAAGGATCTTCAAACCAAATCAACAAACGTAAAACGAAGGAATCTTTAACACAAGTCCCCGGCAGCGGCGCCAAAAATTTGATACACAATAAAATATACTAATAATATTTCTAAAAGAGCAATTAAGAAAATTCCCTAAGGAAAATTCACTCTTAAAAGATATATATAATATATAATACGTATATTTAACCGGGAAGTATGATCACCCGGGTCGTTTCCCCAACGACTTATGAAATTGAAACCTCGTCTTAGCTCGGATTATGATTTGAATAAGAAAAAGGATATTTTTTAGTATCTATAACTACTAAATAAAAGTAACAATTAAAATGAACAATTAAAAGCTATTAAACACTTAAACAATTAACGGGAAACAAATAAAATGCGACAATTAAGCAAAAATACTAAGATTAACCCCTAAAAATGCAAACTTAATTTCTAAACCTAAAATAGTACAAAAGAAAATTTTAAGAAAAAGAAAAACATTTTTTTGATTATTTTTTGAATTTTTTATGAATTAAAAACTATTTTAATCTAATTAAATCCTAAAAAATAGCAAATTAAGTACTAAAAATTTAGAAAAATGATTTTTAAACTTAGAAAAGTCTAAAATAACATAAACACTCAGAAAACTATTTTTAACTGTTTTAAAAATTAAAATCCTATTTTTAAACTTAAATTTAAAGGCTCAAAAATGAAAATTAAAATCTAAAAAGGGTGAAAATGATTTTTCTGAATGTAAACCTACAAGTATTTTTTATAAAACTAAAAACTAGTTTTTTGAATTTTTATAAAACTTTTTCTATTTTTTATGATTTTTCTAAAATTAAAACTTTCGAAAAATGATAAAAATTAACCTACTTAATGAAAAATTACCAAAAAATCAGGAAAAGTCTAACTAGTAACAAAGAGCTTAAGAAAAATAAAACTAAGAAACCAGCTTAAAGAATAAGCTCAAAAAGCTTATTAATAAGCTACGGCTTATTGTTTATAAAGGAAATGAAAATGTGTACAAGTATTAGATTGTGCCAGATGAGGTTGGATGAGCTATTGAAGCACAATGGTAAAACATATGGTTTGTGTGAGGGAGGTCGTAGGTTCAAGTCTGGCAAACCCCCATCTTTTTGCACTTTTTATTTTGCTTATTTTTTGAAAAAACAAGAGTTGGAACTTGTAAAGGACTTAATTTTAAGAAACTTTAAAACTTCACTTTTGGTCTGAAAATGTCTAAAAAGCTCTGAAACAGCTTATTTATAAGCTGTTACAGTAAGTAAGGGATTTAAGCTTGTTTTTGCTTGTTGACACTTAACAGCTTGCAAAAAGCTCAAATTAAGCTCAAATTTCAAACTATAAACTGTTTTAGAATCCTTAAAATGTCTATTAACTAATTCTAACAAGCTAGAATCCCTACTGACAACTAATGCTAACTGAATCTAATGATTAATTTTGCAAACTCAGGAAAAAGCAATAAGAACTCAAAATTTAATTAAGCTAAAAAGCTCAATAAGCTGAGACATAAGCTACCCTTTTGAAAACTTGACTAATGAAACTTAAACTATAAGACTCAATCATAAAAACCTATACTATAAGCTAGGAAATCAAAAATCTAAATCACTAAACTAATACTACTGTTTTTGGCTTTTTAAGGTTTTTTAGGAATTTTAACAGCGGATTTAATCTAGATAATGAGCTAAGAAATGCAAAATGAAAAGCTAAACCTAATCTATAATCAACTTAAACTTAAAATCCTAAAACCTAAGTTTACTAGCTTAAATGAAATCTTAAAATGACAGCAGTGGTAAGTTACCACTGCTATTGCAAATGGCAAAGCCAAGCTCGAATGCAGGCACCTAATGAGGTTAAACATGCACTTAACACTCTTATTGAGTGTGCAAAAACACAAAACAAGTAATAACCAAGCCTTGTATGGCTTGGTTCAAAATTTCACAAGTGAAATCAAAGGTACAAATCCCCTAGTGCTGAGTTGAGACAGATTCAATAGCAACAATATTATCATAAGTCAAACTTGCATGGCATATTATCAAATCTTTAAATCAAATGTGATGATTCAACTAACCAAAGAGCATATTACTAAGTGCCTTTGACTTTGTTGGTCAATTAACACTAAACCCAAACACCCCCTTAACTTTTGACAAATTGATTAGCTAATAAATTTTGAATACTAGTTGACACTTTTTAGAAACAAGATTAAAACAGCTAAAAACAGCTAAAATAAGCAATCTAAGACTTTCAATAAGAATAAACCAATTAAACTTTAAATACTTAAGCTATTTTTTTTGGTTTTTATGGACAAGTTAGGAAATGCTAAAGTCTAAAACAATTAAGCTTAAAAACAGAAAAAAACACACTTAATAAGATAGAAATAAGGTAAATAAGCATAAACGCAAAACAGATTAGCTAATAAGCAGTTTTACACTAATATAGCCTTTTTTAATAGAATTAAAGAACAAAAAGAAATTAATGAAAAAGAACTAAAACCTCAGCTTCAACTAAACAGAAGCTATGGCTCAATTGAGCTTAATCAACAGCTCTGGCTTATTAGAAATAAGCCAGTAAAGGTCCTTGGGATTCCTTCCTTAACTGAATCCCCTTCCATAGCTTAATCAGTCCAAATAACAAGGTAATTTTAGCTGATTTATTAGATACAAGTATGATTAAGACTGAGTTAAGCTCAATCATAAGCTTAAAGACTTATGAGAGCTCTTGAGCTTATTATGAGCTTGTAAGAGCTTATGAGTAAGAGTATAAGAAATTTAAGCTTAATTGAAAACTTTGTAAGTAATTGAGACAGATTGTTTAAAGGCGAAATATAAATTTCATTAACTAAAAACGTGATTACATGATTTAAAAAGGAGATTACAAGGAATTTAAAATAAATTATATTTAAGCTAAAAAAAAACAAAATTTAAGCTAATCTAAAAGCTACTCACTACCTACTCCTCCCGTGTGTGTGTGATAGTGAGGGTATTTATAGCCCAAGCTAAGACTTTAGTCCATGAGTGACTTCCCACGCCTCTTCTAATCTCACCCCTTGAATTCCTTCAATCATTGGGGTTTCATTTATGGCCGTTTGATCACTTGCTAGTCACACGGATTGCCAAGCTGGCAATCCTTTGATGTGACAGCTTGTGTTACTTGTGTGAGTGATTGTAGTATAAATCTCCTTCTCTCTTGTGCTTTCTTCATAGCCACGTGTGATTCCTTGCTAGCTTTGGCCAATGAGAGCTTTGATATGACTCATTTGTCCCTACCATTGTGTTGTAGAGCCTCTGAATTGTCGTCCTTGACCCTCAATTACGAAAAGCCCCTTGAATTACCCTGGTTGGTGAAATAGGGACGAAGCATGAACAGTAACATGCCCTTGGCGCCCTTTTTATAACTGAAACGGGTAAATTTGTTTTAAACTTTGGACAATTGACAAATTCAGTCCCTCTCTTTGATTTTTTTTAAAGTTGTAATGTAAAACAACTTTTGAAATTGGCAACTTAGGTCCCTGTGGTTTTATAAAAGGTAAATGGGCTTTAGGGTTTTGGGCTTTTGGATCCGGGTATGGAATAAAGGGAAATTAAGGCCCATTTAGAGTCCAAGGACCATTTGTGTAAATTTTGGAGAATTAAGGGACTGATTTGGAACTTTTTGGGTTTTGTCTTATTATGGTTGACTTTGTTTGACCCATAGTTGACTAAGAGTTGACTTTGGCTTTGAGTCTTTTGCTTCCTTTGTGCTCTTCCGCTCCTTGTGTCCGTGTTTGCTCATTTTTGACGGTTTTCTTATGATTTTTTTTATATATCCGTACCTGCACACACGAAACACAAAAACAAGCATATTTTTGCCATTTTTAGTCTGTTTTGGGTTTAATTGGGCTATTTTAGGTATAAACAGATATGTGTGTTTTACACCTATGAAAGTCCCAATTGCTGAAGGCAAAGGAGGAGTCTGTGGAGGTAGCCCAACTCCGTGCTCAGGTTTCCGGTCTTGAGGCTACTGAGGGTTCACTTCGAGGCGAAGTTGCTTCCGCCAAGGAATACAACGGCCTTCTTGAGCAAGAATGTGGTTCTTTAAAGTTAAAGGTGACGAGCCTCGAATCTACTATTGCTGAAAAGGACCGTGAACTTTCTGACTTAGGAGCGTCCTCTTCTTCCTTGAAGTCTCAGAACCAGAGTCTTGTAAATCAGGTATAGTTTTCCGTCCTTAACTGTTCTCTTCGTATTTTTGTGTTTTCCTCCTCTCATGTATGCATACATATATTTTTAGGTGCATGAGCTGGAGACTTCTTCCACGGATCTCCGTGAGAAGCTGGAGATGTATGAGGGAAGCCTGAAACGGTTAGAGGAATTTCAAGATAACCTTATGAGACCTCTCGAGACTAGGTTAGCCGAGATTGATGCTGATTTCACCCGGTGTTGTATGCGCTTTCAAGAGAGTTTCCATCCGCACATCCCTAACGTTATTACATGGCGAAGATGGTTACTAACTCACGGGATGAAACTTCTTATGGCTAAGTGTCTCAATTCAACTGAGTATATGGAGGCTCTCGGACATGCTTTTGGCCGTGCTATAGAGAAAGGAATGCAGGAGGGCCTGGCAGCTGGGATTGAGCACGGACAAGCTGGCAGATGTTTAACTGATCTTGAAGCTTATATTCCCTCCGCGGAGGTTGACTTTAATTCTGCTGTCCGTGATCTTCGCGACCTGAACTTTCCGCTTCTTCAGGAACTATCCAATAAGAAGGATGCCAGCACGTGGGATATTATGGATCTTCTTCGCTTAGATGATGCCGTGGCCGAGGCCTTAGGTATGACTGATCTTTAACCTGATGTGAGTCAACTAATGGTTCCCATTCATCATAAGCAGGATAGGGTCGTTATTGGGAGCCAAGCATTTTATGTTGCTTTGGATATTTGTCGCGGACGGGTGGAGAGGATGGAAAGAAATCTTGTTGAGCGTATCCCCTTTTTGAAAGACGTATTTTGTCTCATTTAGTTCATTCCTTTGTCTCGCTGAAGCTTTGATTGGCGCCGGTGGTGTGGTTTCATGATACTAATGTTTTATCTACCATGGTCATTGTTCCTCATTCTGGTCCTTCTGTTTCCATAGAAGATTATGAGAATCCTGATCTAGTGGATGTGGTTCCGAAGAACGTTACTCCGAGACCAGAAGGTGAAGAAAATATTGATGCTGCAACTGGAGGTGATCTTGCATTTTCTAAACTTGATGATGAGGCTAGGGATGCTGTCTTGTAGGTTTATTTACTTTTTCCTCCGTGGTCGTATGTGACCTTGCGGCTTTTTGTAATTAACATACCATGGTTATTGATAGTTAGGCCCGTTATGGTGCTTTTTATACCGCGGCCGCTTGTGGCCTTTTTTGTTGCGGTATTTTGTATGTAACCTCTTTTACCAGAGTTTGAACATGTTTGTTATATATAAATGTTGCTGCTATCTTTTTTTTCCACGTTTGATAATCGTTAGGTAGGAATAATGTGTTTGAATATTTTTTGGGTTATCTTCCGGTACCGGGTTTGCAATTACTCTTATGTACTGTGAGGCTAATTGTGAGGTTGCTCATCCTTTTGTTATTCGGAATAAACATGGATGGAGGCTTGCTCCGTTTTTCTGTGTTTTCGTGCGGCATAATATAATAAATAAACTTTACAAAGTAATAAGATAGAATTTTTCAAAGCATAACTTGTGAAGGTAGCTAATCCTCACTTTTTCATTAAAATTAAAATCACCTTACACGATATTTAAAAATTACTACAAGGAATAAAGATAAAAAAATGCTTTTCTCATTACGGAGTCCGTTATGGGTTAGGTGCTTACACTTTCGTGTATATACACTTTCTTGAGATTGGCAGACGTTCAGGTTTCGGGAGTTCTCTTCCGTTGCGTCTTTTAACTTGTACGACTTTCCCGAGTGCTTCATGTGACGAATTCGGGCCTTCCCACTTAGGTCCTATACTTTCCGTGTCTTCTTATACACGGCTTGCTTCGTTCTCCGGTACACAGTGTCTCCCGGCTTGAAGCTTGCATTTCTGACTTTGGTGTTGTAGTTATTCCATTTGCCTCTTGCTTTTTTGCTTCTTTATCGTGCTTGTCTCGCTTTTTTTTCTAGCAAGCTTCATCATTTTCGACCACATTTACTTCTGCTGTCCTGAACGTGGGCATTCCAATTTCTGCCGGGATGACAGCTTCCATTCCGTAAGTTAATGAGAACGGAGTATCTCCGTTACTGGACTTGATCATGGTACGGTGTGCCCAATGTACATGAGAAATTTCTTCCAACCAGTTCTTGCTGTCTTTGCCCAGTCTTCGCTTTTATTCCTTCCCCATAGGACTTATGTTTGCTTCTTTAACCAGTCCGTTCTGTCTGAGGGATGTTTTACGGAAGCAAAATGTTGTTGAATGCACAATTTTTCACACCAATCCTTGAAGGGGTTATCTCGAAATTGTTTTCCCAATGTCGATATAACTTCTCCGGAAGACCCAAATCTGCCATTTCTATGTTTACCCATACGAATTTTTTACATGGTTTCCCGTGATAGTGCTACTGGTTTTGCTTTCTATCAACTTGGTAAAGTAATCCTAGTCACTATTAGAATTTGACTTTGCGGGTCCTGACGGAAAGGCCCAGCTATGTCGATACCCCATTTGTAAAACGGCCACGGAGATATGATCGGATTCAATTTTTCCTGCGGATTTCTTGGGTCCGGTTTGTGTACTTGGCATTCCTGACATGCTTTTATAAGCGCCCCTGCGTCCTTGTGCATTGTCGGCCAGTAATAATAGGTCCTTAGAGCTTTGGCAACGACGAATCGTGTGCCTACATGCATGCTACACGAGCCTTCGTGAATTTCCCGCAAGACGTAGTTTGCTTGTGAAGGTCCTACACATCGAAGCTATGGGCCTAGAAAGGATTTTTTGTATAGTATTGTTTGATTGATGGCGGAAAACGTTGTGATTTACGCTTTATCGCCCTTGCTCCTTTTTCTTTCTGCTGGTAAAGTTTCATCCGTGAGGTATTCATGAATCGGGGTGTCATCAGGGTTATCCCATTCTTCCCTCTTAACCATGGGAGCACCTCTTTCGGTTCACGGATTTTTCTTTCAATTCCTCCACCAACACCTGCTTGCTGAGATGTGCAAAGCTGGTGGATGCCATTTTGCTTAATGCATCTGCTTTTTTGTCCTTGCTTCTTGGGACTTGTTTTATTGAGAACGCTCGGAAGGTACTGGACAGTTTTTACCTTCTCTAAGTATTTGATCATGTCTGTTTCTTTTGCGATGTAAGTCCCATTTACTTGGTTTGCTACCAGTTTTGAGTCTACATTTACTTGGAGGCTTTGGACGCCTATTTTTTCCGCTATCCGCAATCCTGCTATCAAGGCTTCATATTCTGCTTCATTGTTAGTTGCTTCAAACTGAAATCTTAAAGCGTATGTGAACTCTACCCCTTCCGGATCCGTGAGTATCACTCCTGCTCCGCATCCGTCAACACAAGATGACCCGTCCGTGAACAAGGTCCACTGTGCCGGGAGCGGTTCTTCTTCCTTTGCGGAATCGTCCTGACCTTCTTCTTCTGGTCTTTCTACGATAAAATCGGCTAGCACTTGTCCTTTAACAGATACTCTTGGTCTATAATGTATGCCAAACTCCCCTAGTTGTATGCTCCACTTTTGCATCCTACCAGCGACTTCTGGGTTTGATAGTATGTTTTTGATGGGTTGATCCGTTATTACTATGATTGGATGAGCTTGGAAGTATCTTCTTAGCCTTTTGCTTGCATGTACTAGTGCTAGCACCAATTTTTCCATAGAGGTGTAGTTTACTTCTGGGCCCCTCAGCGCCCGGCTGACAAAGTAGATTGGCATTTACCTAGCTTCTCTTTCCGTTATTAGTACAACGCTAACCGCTTCCTTGGATGCTGCCAGGTAGACGATGAGTTCCTTTTGTTCTTCTGGAGCGGTTAGCATGTGTAACTTTGCTATATGTTCCTTCATCTGTCTAAATGCAGCTTCCACTTCCTTTGTCCATAGAAAGTCACTCTTCTTTGTGCATTTTTTCAAAGTTCGATTTCTCCGCTGATTTTGCTAAAAACCTGTTTAAGCTTGCCAACTTTCCATTTAATTTTTGCACATCTTTCAAGCA
>BQNB010098104.1:0-25233 GCA_026074375.1 Tanacetum coccineum
CAATGCCTAGTGTCTCTCTAGCCACTCTTCCTAACATCCTTTTTATCATTACGATACTCACCTGAAAATGATGCTTAAAAAGTACGTCAACATAAAGTTGGTGAGAGTCATAGGTTTAAGACACGATATAAAATCCAAACTGCACATTACTGTGATAATAAAAAAATATTACAAGACAATAAATGAACTATCATACATGCTAGCATGCACAACTAATCCAATACAATCCAATCCAATACAATCCAATCCAATACAATCCAATTACACGATTTCCCAGTAACGATTTATAAGACGTCTCAATCGTACCAAGGTCCCTGTGGTTACCCCCTTAGCCCCGACCGTGGATATTGTCAAAGTAACCATCCTGCCCGCTAGGCCACAGTACCTTCAACTAAACAGGCCATGGATACCCGCATGTAATCCCCCCTAACTTAGTTCACAAATCTCAATATCACATCACAAAACATGTAGCACACAACATATAATAGACACATATAGTCCATGCATCTTTGACAACACATTATCACAGTAATCAAAACATTTTCAAACACTTTGCATCATTTCCACCCCGATAAATCAAAAGAAAATAGGGGCTATGAAACTCACCTGATTGTTTTGCAGCTTCCACAAACACTAGCACAAATCTAAACAACACGTGTTACACGCTACTAAGCCAAAAGCTTAAGCACATGTAACAATCATATGATGGATGTCTAAGGTGTTCTATTAACCCTATGGGTCACCCCGACACCATACCCAACTTTAACCACTTCATTAACAAGGTTCACTAGTTAGTCACAATTTGTTCAAAACTGCAGAATTTTAACGTGACTTAACGTACTCAAAACCTCTACTTACTGACCTCCATAATTCATACCAAAAATCACCTATGTTCATTTATGAATATATTAACTACCTCATGATTCCCAAGAGCCATTTATGTAACATCGAGAATTTTCGAATTTTTAAATGACAATCACACCCTTTGACTTTTTGGGTCTGGCTTGGCTTATAAGAACGATCATCTAAATCGCGTATTCACGACTCCGACCCTAAAGCAATTTGATGTAAAACGATATTTCAGACAACTTTTTAGATTTACCCGAGACTTGAAAACAAGCAGCGAAATTTAAGTAGGGGTTTTACTCCCCGAAATCATACCCAAATCTGACCCGTATTTACGGTTTTGACAACTTTTCTTATAAACAATATTTGAATGACTTTCCGACCTCATAAACCTTCGAGGCCAGATGTTCTGAAAACTAGACTCTCTGAGATACGTTATAGACACTGGAAACTTGACAAAAGCTATAACCATCATTGAGATAATGGCCGAACAACACAACCATAATTCTGCCTTAATCCAAATCAAATTCTAATGCGTATTAAGTTTAACCAATTACATCAATAAGCTTCTAATTGAACCCTTATCATTATATCATGATTATTATATCATTAATTACTGATCTTAATGAAGCCTAATTATCCACCATATTAATTATTACATTAATAAAGATTAATCACTAACAAAGATTAATTAAAACTTACCTTAGAGCTTGATTTCTTCACAAAAGCAAAAACCCTAATTTCTCCTTCTCTTTTCTCTCTTGTTAGACTGGTCACACAAAGGGGGGAGTGTTTAGGATTTTATTTTGTATTTATAGACCTCCAATTAATTATAGACAGGATATAATTAGAGTTTGTTTCCTTTAAAAACCTCATTTTTTTTTCTTTTCTTTCCCTTATCCGGCCGAATGGCATCTTTTCTTTTTTTTATTAATTAATTACTTAATTATTAACAGTAACCATAAGTTTTTTATAATAAACCTAAGCTTGATTTGTCGCATACCTTTTTGCATAAACGCCTTTACTAGACTTTAAAAAAAATAATTAACTTTTCATTTTTATTAAACCTAACATTCCAAAATAGAAATTTCATTTCTTTCACATCCTTACTACTAGAACCTAATCTCATCCTAATATTACTAACACATAAATACGTATACGTATAATTATTTACACAATTAACGCGAAACCGCTTCAATCACCAAAATCATTTTCTTGTCACCAAAAGTGAACGAAATGAATTCCACAAAATCCAACACAAATCCAATCCCAATGAGACGATCACGCTCAAATGGATTGATTATCCAATCTCACATATCCCACACAAACACATATAAACACGTATAAACACATATAACACATAACCCATACATATAGAACAAATATTTAGGTCAACACTACGGTTTGACCAACCTGCTCAAGCCACGGTTGTCACATCAAACACCTCTATGACATCACCACCACATCACCAAGCACCCTACTAAGCACCTCCATCACCTCCCTTGGCCACCAATTTGAAAAATCACCTCCTTGTCACCTCCTTTGTAGTTGTGACCCTCATACACCCGTCCACCTCTCTTAGCTACTATTCTAGGCATCAATACTCATCATACTAGGTCCCATGAATCACCTAAGATAGCTTTGACATAAATAAAACATCAAAAACTTGGGCATTAAGCCATTCGAGCCCTATAAATAGCCGAACACCCCATTTATTCAAATCACACCTGAAAAACTTATCACCACTCAAATGGAATTCTAACTCAGACCAAGAAGGATCAAGTGAAGTCCCTAAGCTCAGAATAGAAGCCAAGAATCAAGAAAAAGAAGCCCTTGAAGTCGTTACTAGGCGTACGAACTCGAAAACCCCATTTTGACCCATTTTAGCTCAAGTAAGCTCAAAATCTTGTTCATAAATCTTATAATCTGTATTAGAATGTTCATAATACTCTTAAGATCATATATGTACTCTTGTTAAAGCCTTGAATCCTCAAACCTATGCGTTTTTTATTAAAACCCTAAAAACGACCCGTTTTGATTTTCTAGCTAACGAATCCTTTTTCTAAACTTTTATTATGTTAGAACATCTTATTTTAGCTTATTTTAATAAGCTATAACCTGCAAATATCATTTGGAATCCTAAAATAAGCTTGCATGGCTTTTTGGACTTGATTTGTAAATTATTTCCATGCAAGGGGTATATATCGTAACTTTTTGAAATTTGTAACTAAAGGGTATGAAAATGTCATTATTCTAAAGTTATAACTATAAGGACCTATTTTGCCAAGTTCTAAAGTTAAAGGTTTAAATTCTATATACTTTATATATAAAGGACTAAACTTGTAAAAGTTTATAAACCAAGGGTATATATTGCCATTTTTGCAAACTTGAAAATATAAAATATAATATTTTTATATAAATTATAAAAATATATATATTAATATTATAAAACTCGATTTTATTAAAACCCGACACATTAATCGTTATTTAATCAGGCGATCGATAACATTTATAAATATATTACTGTATATATTAACGTAATTTAATGTCGACTAAACTTTTGAAGAAACTATAAAATACTTATCGTATCACGTTACAAGGAGATACCCATGTGAGGAGTTTCATTTGGGGATACATTTGATGATTTGCTGCTGGATCATTACCGATTTAAAGTGTCCTAGGCCTCCTCAAACATTTACTACATAGACCTTTGAATTATGGATGGCCCAGAACAGTGATACAATATTTCCCATAAATTAATAAATTAAAAGTAATGACGTAACTTTATAAAGGTTTTGAAACATAAACCATCACACGATCAGACTTGACATATTAACATTAGGTTGCGTGAAAAAGTTCGTTACTATTCACTTTATTTACTTTCACCATCAATCAGATTTCCTGGTAACTGTTAAGTGAGTTTCATAACCTTACATTTAACTAATTTAAATGTTTTATAATAACCCGAGGAGGGGGATACATGCAACAAACTCATGCCATGAGCATAGACTCAATAATACTGAATATCTATAATAATATGTACCCTTGCAATTAATTACACTTATGTGTGTATAACAACATAACCCATTATGAACTTGTATTCAAACTGTTTACCATAAACCTATGAATATCACTCAACCATTGTGTTGACCTTTTTAGCATGTTTATTTCAGGTATTTGAGCAACTTATGGCACGGAGTGGCACGGACTTAAAGATGTCTAAACTATTATCATTCAAACTTTATGTTTTCATGTAGATTTTGGGACCTCTGTTTGTAAAAACTCTGATGAAATAATGGATGATAACTTATCTTTTAAAAACGTCTCTTTTGATCGTTTTCCTATGATTATAACTGTATAACTATCTGAAAATAAATTACCCCAGATTAGCTTCCTCACGCTGCTATATGTCAAAAATCGGGGGGTTTATAAGATTTGGTATCAAGAGCAAGTTTATAAGACAAGGTTGAAACCTTAACTATAACTACTTTTCTTTTTCCGTCTAAGAAAGTCCTCTATGCCACTACATCTTCCAGAATAGTATGTAAAGTACATAACTATTATACTATTATATAAATAACTTATGTTATTTACCACTGGGTTGTTAACAGAGCGATGTCTTCTCCCAGCCACCCTTCCTATCCAATATTAGGATTTTTTTCCTCTCACTTTTCGACTATTACCCGGCTTCCCCGACTGATGCCCAGCTTCAACCAGAAAAACTTATTCTAAGCTCTTCAAAATAACTCATTTGGTTTATTTCCAATAGTTACCCAAATCTTCATTTTGTCATGATTGACCCCTATTTAAGGTCATGCATGCATACTATGCTAAAGAATCAACTATTCCACCACTAACTATTGTGCCTCCATCTTCAATGCTATCTCCAATGGTTAATCCTCAAGAATTCTTTCTTCCTAAGGAATTATTGCCACTTAAGAAACGAGGTCGTGACCGGGTCATTCCTCCTCTAGCTTCTGACCTAGAGCCACAAGAATTTGAGATTGGAGAAAAGCCTCGTAAGTACAATTCTGGAATGTCACGAGGAGCAAATTAAGGAAAATTTTGATCACGCTAGGATGGAAAGTCTCTCTCAACCGCATTGAGCACATAGAAGACAAAATAGAAGGTCTCGGAAATAGTCGGGTGATCATACAATAAGATTTTGACAATCTAGAAGCTGAACTCCGAGAGTCTCGTACTCAAATTGCTAAACTTCAAAGGAAGCAAATGGGAAATAACAGCAAGATTGCTCTAGCTCGCTTCAGGATTTCTAATCTAGAATAAATCATCGAATAAATCTAAGTCCGTCACCAATCAAACAAGGAAAGTCTTCTGAATGCAATCTATGAACTCAAGAACAGCCAGGAAGGACCATCAGACTACTAGATTAGATACTAGTTATAGATTTTGATAGAACCTAGCCACGGGATGTGTGGTATAAATAATAACACTTGTCAAATTTTGACTATGTACAATACAAAGGCAAGTTGTTCATGATATAATATAATGGTGATCCTATATTGTACTGTATTTCATCTCCGTCTTTATCATTATGAATCATACCATGACTTCTAAATAAATCATAGATACTTATTTGATATGAATTATCTATGATATCACTATTGTGATAATGTTTATTTTTGAACGTTACGCATTTTAAGAATTGTGATATCATTCTTATTACGTGTTGTCTTATGTTGATAGAATGCCTCACAAAAGGACATCAACATCTGAAGCACCAGCCATGACTCAAGCTGCCATCAGGAAACTAGTTGGAAGCACAAGCTGCAACAATGGCAAATGCTGACAATACCAATAGGAACACCAGAGAAAGAGAAGCTCTTGTAGCAAGAAAGTGTAGCTACAAAGAGTTGATGAGCTGTCAACCTATCAACTTCAAAGGTACGGAAGGAGCTATTAGTCTTATCCGCTGGTTTGAGCGAACTGAATTAGTATTTTCCCATAGCAATTGTATCGAAGACTGCAAGGTAAAGTTTGCTACTGGTACTTTAAATGAAGAAGCTCTATCATGGTGGAATTCTTTTGCTCAACCTATTGGGATAGAAGAAGCTTACAAGATTACCTGGGTTGAATTCAAGAAGCTGTTGATAAAGAAATATTGTCCCCGAACTGAGGTCCAGAAGATGGAAGACGAATTTTACTATCTAACTATGAAGGGGAATAATCTCAAGACATATGTGAGAAGATTCCAGTAATTGGCAACCTTATGTCCCACTATGGTGCCAGATTCTAAGAAAATGATGGAAGTTTTCATCGGGGGATTGCCTCAAAGTATTGAAGGGAATATTACCGCCTCTAAACCTCAAACTCTAGAGGAAGCCGTTAACATAGCCTAGAGGCTAATGGATCAGGTAACAAAGCACACTCCGGTGTAAGTATCAAGTGATCACAAACGAAAGTTTGACGACAAAATAAGTTTCAACAACAATAACTACCACAACGATAATAACAAGAATTACCGTAACACCAACACCAATAACCGCTACAATAATCACCAACCACAACAAAACAGAAGACAGGAAACTTTCAGGTCTTATGCCGTCACTCCAACTGAAAATAATGGGTATACTGGGAACTGTCCTTTGTGTAAGAAATGCACTCTGCATCACATATGACCTTGCACTGTCAAGTGTAATACTTGCAACAAGGTGGGCCATCTGACCAAGAACTGCAGAAACAAAGGGCCAGCCACTAGAAGTAATCTGCTACCAGTGACAGTTACTTGTCATGCCTGTGGAAAGAAAGGGCATTATGCAAATCAGTGCCAAAAGACCACCAACAACAATACCCAGGGAAGAGCCTACATGCTGAGGGATAAGAATGCTCACCAAGACCCAAACGTAGTCATGGGTATGTTCCTTCTAAATCAACATCTAGCTAGAGTATTATTTGATTCTAGAGCTGATAAAAGCTTCGTATCCATATCTCTTGCCTCTATGCTAAATATTCCTAATCCATAATCTCTAGCTCTATGCTAAATATTCCACCTATTATAATAGATACCTTTTACAATATCGAAATGGCTGACGAAAACTTAGTAAGCACAAACACCATTATTCAGGGTGTAACTCTGACTTTGTTAAACCAACCTTTAAAAATTGATCTTATGCCAATCAAACTTGGTAGTTTTGACGTCGTCATTGGTATGGGTTGGCTATCCAAGTATCATGCTAGAATTATTTGTGACGAGAAAGTCATCCACATCCCAATCAACGGTAAAACTTTGATCATCTGAGGTGACAAAAGTAAAACCCGACTAAGTCTCAAATCCTAGTATAAAACTGAAAGATAGTATAGTCCCTAGGTGTCAAGTTTTTCATAATCCAAGGTAATGGAAAAGAATCAGACGAGAAATGACAAGAAGATATCCCAGTAGTCAGAGAATTCCCAGAAGTTTTTCCTGAAGATCTACCTGGCCTTCCTCCCGGTCGCCAAGTAGAATTCCAAATCGATCTAATTCCAGGAGCGGCACCTGTAGCCTGAGCACCTTATAGATTAGCTCTTTCAGAAATGCAGGAACTATCTAACCAACTTCAAGAATTAGCAGATCAAGGTTTTATCTGACCAAGTACTTCACCCTGGGGAGCTCCTGTCTTATTTGTCAAAAAGAAAGATGGATCTTTCAGAATGTGTAGCGATTACCGGGAGTTGAATAAACTTACCGTAAAGAATCGTTACCCATTACCCAGGATCGACAATTTATTTGACCAACTTCAAGGTTCGAGTGTCTACTCAAAGATTGACTTAAGATCAGGCTATCATCAACAAAAACAAAAAAGAGGGTCATGGAATGACGACAATTCCAGACTGCTTCAAAAATAAGATAAGGACACTAATGAATTTCAAGTAATGCCATTTGGTTTAACTCACGCGCCTGCTATAATTACATGATCTCATGAATCGTGTGAGGTAAAACCATACTTGGAAAAATTCGTGACAAGATAGTTAGCATTGCGATGATATTCTCATCTACTCTCGTAACAAGGAAGAGTACGCAAATCATCTAAGAATAATCCTAGAATTACTTAAGAAAGACAAGTTGTATGCCAAGTTCTCCAAGTGTGAATTCTAGATTCGTATCGTGCAATTTCTTGGACACTTAATTGATAGTCAAGGACTTCATGTTGACCCCGCCAAGATTGAAGCAATCAAGAACTGGACATCTCCTACTAAACCCACAGAAATACGTTAATTCTTAGGGCTCGCCGGTTATTATCGGAGATTTATCAAAGATTTCTCAAAGATTGCAAAGTCTTTGACTGAATTAACCCAGAAAAACAAGAAGTATATCTGGGGCAAAGACCAAGGAAATTACAATTTTGTTGTTTACTGTGATGCATCCCATCAAGGTCTGGGAGCGGTGTTAATGCAAAGAGAGAAGGTTATTGCATATGCATCCCGAAGCCTAATAAAGAAAACTATACCACTCGTGATCTCAAATTAAGAGCAGTAGTGTTCACTCTTAAAAATTAGAGACACTATCTGTATGGCACCAAATTTACTGTATTCACTGATCATAAAAGTCATCAACATATCCTTGATCAGAAAGAGTTGAACATGAGACAACGCCGTTGGCTAGAATTGCTTGCAGATTACGATTGTGAAATTCGCTACCATCCGGGAAAGGCAAATGTCGTAGCAGATGCCTTAAGCTAAAAGGAATAAATCAAACCACTTCGAGTTAGATCATTAGTTATGACCATTCATCCAAACTTACCATCACAAATTCTCAAAGCTCAAAGTGAAGGACTCAAAGAAGAAAACATCAAGGCTGAAAACTTACAAGGAATGGACAAATCATTTGAAATACGTCCTGATGGAACCCGATGTATTAAGAATCGGAGTTTGTTACCACTCTTTGGTAATCTGAGAGACTTGATCATGCATGAGTCTCTCAAATCGAAGTATTCCATTCATCCAAGTTCTGACAAGATGTATCAGGATCTAAAGAAACTCTATTGGTGGCCTAACATGAAGGCAATCATCGCTGAGTATGTTGGCAAATGTTTAACATGCTCTAGAGTTAAAGCAGAATGTCAGAAGCCATTCGGCTTACTGGTACAACCGAAGATTCCTATGTGGAAGTGGGAGAGAATAACAATGGATTTCATCACAAAACTACCCAAAACCTCCAACGGATATGACACAATCTTGGTCATTGTCGATCGCCTCACCAAATCCGCACATTTCATCCCTACCCGAGAGACAGGTAGTATGGAAACCCTTACAAGGTTATACATCTGGCAATCATTACAAAGTGCTTTAGGTACTCAATTAGACATGAGTACGGCATATCATCCCGAAACTGATGGACAAAGTGAATGAACCATCAAAACACTTGAAGACATGCTTCGAGCCTATGTTATAGATTTTGGAAAAGGATAGGAAAACACTTACCATTAGTAAAATTTTCTTACAATAACAGTTACCATGCCAGTATTAAGGCAACACCATTTGAGGCACTTTATGGTCGAAAGTGTAGATCACCTGTTTGCTAGGCTGAAGTTAGAGATGTTCAACTTACAGGACCGGAAATAATCCATGAAACCACTAAAAAGATAGTGCAAATTTGACAACGCTTGCAAGCTGCAAGAGACCGGCAGAGAAGTTATGCCAATATAAGACGAAAGCCTTTAGAATTTCAAGTTAGAGATCGTGTTATGTTAAAAGTATCAACTCGTAAAGGTGTCATCCGATTTGGAAATGAGGAAAACTTAACCCTCGGTACATTAGACCTTTTAAAATCCTTGAACGGATTGGCCCAGTAGCATATAAACTTGAGCTTCCTGAAGAGTTCAGTAATATCCATAGTACCTTCTACATTTCTAATCTAAAGAAATGCTTATCTAACGAATCCATTGTCATTCCAATGAAAGAGCTTCGACTCGATGGCAAACTCAACATTGTGGAAGAACCAGTAGAGATCATGGATCGAGAAGTCAAGCAACTTAAGCAAAGTCGTATTCCTATAGTCAAAGTAAGATGGAACTCTAAAAGAGGACCAGAATTTACATGGAAACGTGAAGATCAAATTCGTGCCAAGTATCCACATCTGTTTTCAAACATCACTCTGGCATCCAACTAAATCTCGGGACGAGATTTCTTTTAAGGGAGGGAGACTATAACAACCCCAGATTTTTCAACAAATGTAATAAACTAACTATTAAATTTTAGATGCACTGTAATATTCATCTATTAAATTAATTGGCACTTATATACCACCTCTTTTAAACAGGGAAATTATTGGCTTTATCTCAGTTATGCAACTAACTTGCATCTCTAAAGTAAACAGTTCACGCAACCTCTAACGCAATGCCATCTATAAATACTGTTTATATCTTGTAACCATCCTAAGAGACAAGTCTATATCATTAATAGTCAATTGTTTTACCAACTACATTATTCATTTAACGTACTTTTCAAAATGTTATATCAAAACAAGCATTAAACGTTAACGTTTACATCTAAACCCTACTTATATGTAATGTATACATATAAAATGAATGTGCAAGCCTTTCAAGCATATGTACAAGCCTTTCAAGCATATGTACAAGTGTACAATACACAACATTTGAATATCTTGTCCCTCTGAAATCAAGTTACAACTTTCTAAAGCATAATGTACAAGCTAATCATGCCTAAAAACCTAATTAGGTCATTTAAGCTCCTAAATCATGTTTAAAACTTACCTCCACTGTTAGAGCAGAGAGGTACAAGCACTTAATGCATGACTTCTAAACCCTAAATCTAAACCCTAATTCATCCTAAAACCCTAATTTAAAACCCTAAACCCTAAATGAAACCCTAAAACCCTAATTTCACTTTAAACCTAAAACTAAACCCTAAACATTAAAACTAAGCCCTAAACCTTAATCCTAAACCCTAAACTTTAATCCTAACACCAATCCTAAACCCTAAACTATCTTAAACCCTAACCCTAACACCAACCCTAAAACCCTAACCCGAAATCAAACCAACCCGTCACCCTTTTTTCTTTCATTTTAACCTATTTTAAATCTAAGCTAGCACCTCAAGCACCTCTATGACATCACCACCACATCACCAAGTAGCCTACCAAGCACCTCCATCACCTCCCTTGGCCACCAAGTTGAAAAATCACCTCTTTGTCACCTCCTTTGTAGTTGTGACCCTCATACACACTTCCACCTCTCTTAGCTACTATCCTAGGCCTCAATACTCATCATACTAGCTCCAATGAATCACCTAAGATAGCTTTGAAACTAATCAAAATCAAAAACTTGGGCATTAAGCCATTCGAGCCCTATAAATAGCCGAACACCCTATTCATTCAAATCACACCTCAAAAACTTATCACCACTCAAATGGAATTCTAACTCAGACCAAGAAGGATCAAGTGAAGTCCCTAAGCTCAGAATAGAAGCCAAGAATCAAGAAAAAGAAGCCCTTGAAGTCGTTACTAGGCGTATGAACCCGAAAACCTCATTTTGACCCATTTTAGCTCAAGTAAGCTCAAAATCTTGTTTAATAATCTTATAATCTGTATTAAAATGCTCATAATACTCTTAAGATCATATATGAACTCTTGTTAAAGCCTTAAATCCTCAAACCCATGTGTTTTTTATTAAAACCTTAAAAACGACCCGTTTTGATTTTCTAGCTAACGAATCCTTTTTCTAAACTTTTGTTACATTAGAACATCTTATTTTAGCTTATTCTAATAATCTATAACCTAAAAATATCATTTGGAACCTAAAATAAGATTGCATGGCTTTTTGGACTTGATTTGTAAATTATTTCCATGCAAGGGGTATATATCGTAACTTTCTGAAATTTATAACAAAAGGGGCTAAAAATGTCATTATTCTAAAGTTATAACTATAAGGACCTATTTTGCCAAGTTCTAAAGTTAAAGGTTTAAATTATATATACTATATATATAAAAGACTAAACTTGTAAAAGTTTATAAACCAAGGGTATATATTGCCATTTTTACAAACTTGAAAATAAAAAAATAATATTTTTATAAAAATATATATATTAATATTATAAAACTCAATTTTATTAAAACCCGGCACATTAATCGTTATTAATCATCGATCGGTACATTATAAAACAATTACGTTATATATTTAACGTAATTTATCGTCGACTAACTTTTGAAGAAACTTAAAATCTTATCATATCACGTTACTAGGGAGCTTCATGTGAGGAGTTTCATTTGGGTATACGTTTTGACGAGTTTGCTGGATTTACGATTTAAAGTGTCCTAGCTCCTCAAACGTTTACTACATGACCTCTGAATTATGATGGCCCGAACGGTGATACAATATTTCCATAAATTAATAAATGAAAGTAATACATTAAACTTTATAAAGTTTTGAAACATAAACCATCACACTAAGACTTGACATATTACACCAGGTTGCGTGACGAAGCCGTTACTTTCACTTTATATACTTTTGCCATCAATCAGATTTCCATGTACTGTTAAGGTGAGTTCATAGCCTTGCATTTTAACTCTTTTAAATGTTTTATAAACCCGCGAGGGGGATACATGCTACACTTGATGCCATAAGCTTAGACGTAATAATACTATTTTCTATAATAATTGTACTCATTGCAATTATTACACTTATGGGTGTATAACAACGTAACCCACAATTGAACTTGTATTCAAACTGTTTACTATAAACCTATGAATATCACTCAACCATTGTGTTGATCTTTTTAGCATGTTTATCTCAGGTATTTGAGCAACTTATGGCACGGAGTGGCATGGACTTGAAGATGGCTAAACTGTTATCATTCAAACTTTATGTTTTCATGTAGATTTTGGGACCTCTGTTTGTAAAAACTCTGATGAAATAATGAATGATAACTTATCTTTTAAAAACGTCTCTTTTGAGTCGTTTTCTATGATTATGACTGTTATACTATAAAATAATACCCCAGATTAGCTTTAGCTGATATATGTCAAAAATGGGGGTGTTATAATAAACGTTGTGGTGAACTGATGATTGATAATCATTAGATGGATAAGTAATTGAAAGAGGTGTTGATGATTGATTATTTGAGTATTGTTGAGACTGATAAGGTGATCCGTACTGTAGAGACTGATATAGTGAAACTTGTGGTTGAAATTGAGAGTTTTGGTATGAGTGCTGATGAGTTTGATAAGGAGACTGGGTCATCTGATGGGTTGCAACCAAAGCAAGTGGATCTGAGTTGCGTTCATGCAATAAATGAACTTCATTTGCATGAAATTCATGTTGTCCCAAGTAATCATGAAGCTGACCAATGTTAGTTGTGTGCAAATCCCGAACCAGTTTGACATCTGTTATGAATTTGCTCCACTCAGGAGGAAGGGTATTAAAAAACTTGGTGTTCACTTGAAATTGTTCTAGTTTCACATTGTAGATGTTCATGTCATTAAGTAGCAGTGAAAATCTCAAGCAGAAATTACTTAGTGTTTCCCCCTTCTTATAAGCAAACTTATCGAATTCATCATAAAGCTTACACTCTCTTTCATGTTTCGTCAATGAAGTTCCTTGCATGAGAAGTTGAATTATTTCTCAAAGTTCCTTGGCGATTCGATGATTGCTAACAAGTGCATAGACCTCAGGTGGTAATCCTTAGAGAATGATATTTGTTTCCTTGACATCACAATCAACTTGAATTGCTTTCGTAGAAGATAACTCAGAATATTTCTTTGGTCTAGTCACTCCATTCTCCTCAATCATAGGCCAGATGAGTGGACCATTTTCAACGGATTCAAGGATCATTCATCCATGTTGTCTATCCATCATGTATAGCTCCATTCTGCTTTTCCAAGAATTGTACATATCTTTTTCCAACATAGGTGGATGATTGTTAGCACCCAAAAGAATCGCTTTGTCAGAAAGAGTTGTCATTGTGAAATTTGTATGTTAAGAGATTACTTGTTTGATCGAACGGTGATAGAAAGTAATTGTGTTTGAAGGTGTTGTCTTTTATGTGTTTTAAGTTGTGAACTACACGGGATTTTACAATTCTTGATTAAACCGGGAAGACAAGTAAATGTTTCACGGGATTTTATAAATCACAGAAATAAACCGTATAATTTTGTATTAGCAATTTGAGTTTTAAACTTTTGTCCAAGTGAGATTGCAAATTCGGTTGCAAAGTAGAAACTGCGAATTCAGTTGATAAAGAGAAGATTGCGAATTCGGTTAACAAAGACAGATTGCGTGTAACATCTGGTAATTTTACTGTTAATTCGGTTGCTACTAAAACTGCGAATTCAGTTGTCACTTGAAACTGCTAATTCGGTTATCACTTGAAACTACGAATTCGGTTCTCATAAAAAAACTGCTAATTAGGTTACAACAGAAAACTGCTAATTCCGATACAACAAAAAACTGTTAATTCGGATACAACAGAAAACTGCTAATTCAGATACAACAGAAAACTGCTAATTCGGATACAACAGAAAACTGCTAATTCGGATACAACAGAAAACTGCTAATTCGGATACAACAGAAAACTACCAATTCGGATAACACTAGGACGAGATTCAAAATCTTTAAAACACAAAGAGACACCTTTTTGATTGTTTTTTCCCAAAATTTCTTGTACAACTAGTATTACTAAACCTATAGGTACCTTAAAAATGTAAACTTTATGGTTTTTAAGCCAACAATTTCAAAATCAAGATTTGTACTTTATAAGGTTTTTCGAAAGTAAAAGTTGTAAAAAATGATGTTTTTCTTGTTTCAAAGCTTATACATCTATATCCTAAAGATACTAGATCAAGATTACCTTGGTAAATGATCTTTTAGTGTACAAAGTAGCTTTGAAAACAACAAAAAAATAAGAAAAAGACGTACGGTATGAAAGAAAAAATGAACCAAAGAGAAACAAACAAAAAGACTAAACAAATCACTCCATGGATCTTGATACCAATTGAAGCACGATCAAATAACATACATGGAAAGAGGAAGAGAGGTGGTTTTAGAGAGAGAGTGGTTGGATGAACATTTTAGAGAGAGAAAGAAAATAAGAGAAAACTTGTATTAAGTGTGTGAATAATGAACAACCAACACCCTCTCCAAGGCATGGAGAGGGTATTTATACCCTAAGTATGGCCGGCCATGGAGGCTTGTGGGCTTTCCATGGGCCTTTTGGCCCAATTAGATTAATAACATTACATTTCCTTAACTACAGGCTTTGACTAACTATTATTGGTAGTGACCGATACTTTTCTTATTTCTAACAAATCGGATTTTTGAGTTCCTTACATATTTGAAATCCTCATGAGATGTAGTATTTTATAAAAATATAAAATAAATGCTTTATATTTCGAATTAAAATAGCCCCTTTTGATATTTTTTGCTAAAAATGTTTTTAAACTAGTTTTTATAAATTTTTAGTCTAATTGATTTATTACAAGTCCTCTACCATGTGTTATACCACAAGTATTATATGCTTAAGGTCCTTAGTCCATAGATTGTCCAAGAAATGTCCATGATAACAAGTCTACATATTCCATTTGCTTATAAACTTAATAAGTAAACCTTTTATGTAACTAGTTTTTACATACTCTTTATAAAGAAACCAACACTTGTATAATACTTATACTTCCATTCTAACATGTATTTAACATTCATATAACATATGACAAAGTTCATCAAACCATGAACTAGTGTAAAAATCCATTTTACAAGTTAATAAGTTTCCTAGATGGTGATTAACTATATAAACATAATATACATATGAAATCACAAATGTAAAGAGATTAAGGGTTTTAGATAACCTTAGTATGATGTATGATGAAGAAATACAAGATCTAAACCCTAGTTTAGATAATAAACCCAAGCTTCCAATACAAAGAAAACCCTAATTCTTATGAAACCCTAATCCAAAACCTTCCTTGCTTAACCCTTGTAAACACTAAACCAAGCCTTCAAACCTTCTTGGTATACCTTAGATATGTTGTTAGAACACTTGTATATGTTGTAAATAAATTTGGTATGGATTATTTAGGTGGTTTGTGGTTGGCCGTGGGATAGGAGAGGAACAAAGAGAGGATTTGTGTGGTTTTCACTAAGGAATTTGTGTTGTATGTTTTTCTATCTAGCTACAAGTCTTATATAGATCTTTGACTAGTCCGAGACTCCAATTAGAGGTGGTCAAGATACAAAGGGACCATAGGAGGGATTTAAGGAAGTCTTTAGTCAATTTCTAGTCATGTACTCCTAATGTTTAATGAGAAAGGTTTGTACAAGATCAAGTTGGTCATTTGTGTGCTATTTGTCCCCTTGGGATCACATCTCATCTAAAAATAAGGGGGAATGAGTACTAGTTGTGTTTTTGATATCTTGTATTAATATCTAGCAATACTTGAACTTTCAATATGTAAAGGTAAATTATAATGTGTATACTTGTAACATTTAGTGTTTAGTTGGTTCCCTTTATGTACAATTCAGCTACCAAGAGTAACATAGGTGAATTTTTATAAAACTTTGAGCATTGGGTATAATAATGGGTATTTGTTGAAGCGTAGAAAAGTTTTGGTGGTTTCGAGAATGCCTAAACGTATTTTATCACGAAATGTAAACACTTTACGTAACCAATAAAAATAAAATGTACAAAGTTAATAATTATCATCTAAATAATTATCTAACACTTGCTTGACGTAAACATTTAATTGTTTGATGTCCGTTTACGTTGAATGATAATTTTTAGCTTACGCGATTTAACTTAACGATTAAAATTAAAAGCAAACGCATACGAGACTAAAAATAAATGGTGATTATATAACGTTGTACAATGACCTAAAATACGGATTGTTACAGTCTTCCCCTGTTAAATGAGCCTTGTCTTCAAGGCTTAAGTCTCGGCACTTGACGACGGTGTGATCTTTGTAAAGAGGCGCGGATACTTCTTTTGAAATTGGTCTTCACATTCCCATGTAAACTCAGGACCTCTCCTAAAGTTCCATCAGACCTTAATGATTGGAATGCGGCTTTGTTTCAATCGTTTAACTTTACGATCCATGATCTCTATTGGTTCCTTAACAAAATGAAGTTTGTCATCAATATGGAGTCCATCCAACGGAACGGCTAATGGTTCATCGACATAGCACTTCTTCAAGTTAGATACATGAAATGTATTGTGAACCCTGCTCAGCTTTTGAGGAAGTTCAAGCTTGTAAGCAACGGCTCCAACCTTTTCCAACACTTTAAAAGGTCTAACATATCTGGGGTTTAGCTTCCCCCGTTTGCCAAAACGTACTACTCCTTTCCAAGGCGAAACCTTGAGCATAACTCTATCTCTAACTTGAAATTCTATCGGCTTACGCTTTAAATCAGCGTAACTCTTTTGTCGATCACGAGCAGCTTGAATTCTTTGCTTGATCTGAATGATTTTCTCGGTCATCTCTTGAACTATTTCTGTACCAGTGAGTTGAACTTCTCCAACTTCAGCCCAACAAACAGTTGAACGACACTTTCGAACGTAAAGTGCTTCAAACGGTGCAGCCGTAATGCTAGCGTGATAACTACTGTTATATGAAAACTCGACTAATGGCAAATGGTTAACCTAACCCTTTCCAAAGTCGATCACATAAGCATGCAGCATATCCTCGAGAGTTTGAATAGTCCTCTCGCTTTGCCCGTCAGTTTGCGGATGATATGCAGTACTCATATCCAAATTTGTACCCAAGGCCTTCTGAAGTGACCTCCAGAAATTTGATGCAAACCTAGGGTCGTGATCATAAATGATTGAGACAGGTATCCCATGCCTTGTGACTACATCTTTCAGGTACATTCTTGCCAATTTTCCATGGGATCGGTTCCCTCATTGGTATAAAGATTACGGATTTAGTAAGCCGGTCAACAATCACCTAAATGGTGTCATAACCTTGTAACAAATTAGGAAGCTTCGTGATAAAATCCATAGTTATATTATCCTACTTCTATTGAGGTATCTCGGGTTGCACCAACAAACCCGATGGCCTTTGATGTTCAGCATTGATCTTAGCATATGTCAAACATTTGCTAACATAGGTGGCGATGTCGGACTTCATAGCGGGCCACCAATATAGCTTCTTCATGTCCTAATACATCTTGTCAGAACCCGGATGGACAGAGTATTTTGACTTGTGGGACTCGTGCATGATCATAGTCCTCAAATCGCTATAACAGGGTAACCAACTCCTTCCATTTAAGCATAGAGTTCCATCCGCGCGGGGTTCTAACTTTTCCATTCTAAGTTTCTCTGGATCCTTTGAATTTTAAATCAACATACCTCCAACATCTTCGTTCTTGATGTTTTCTGATTTTCGTACTTTAGTCTGAGCATTCAAAATTTATTTGGGAAGATTCAAACCAATAGTCATGACTAAGGCTCAAACCCGTAATGGGTTATTCCGTTCTTTACGGCTTAAGGCATCGGTCACTATATTTGCTTTCCCCAGGTGGTAACATATTTTACAGTCGTAATCGCTGAGCAACTCTAACAAACGTCGTTCCTCATGTTCAGCTCCTTTTGATCAAGAATGTGTTGCAAACTTTTGTGATCAGTGAACACAGTGCACTTGGTTCCATACAGATAGTGTCTCTAGATTTTTAAAGTAAACACCACTGCACAAAGTTCTAAATCATGAGTTGTATAGTTCTTCTCATGAATCTTCAATTGGTGTAATGCATAAGCAATCACCTTCTCTCATTTCATCAACACAGCGCCCAAACCTTTGATCGAAGCATCACAGTATATGATAAAATCTTTGCTTCTTTCAGTTAAAGCCAAAATTGGTTCACTACACAACTTCTGCTTAATCAATTGAAACGTTGCTTCTTGCTTGTCACCCCAATCAAACTTAACTCCTTTCTGAGTAAGCTTGGTCATTGACTTGGAGATCTTCGAAAATCCTTTGATGAATCTTCGGTAATATCCAGCAAAACCTAAAAATTGACGAATCTCCATTGGTGTTTTAGGAGATGCCCAATCTTTTATGGATTCGATCTTGGCGGGATCCACATGAATGCCTTGAATATCAATCACGTGGCCAAGAAATTGTACCTTGGTAAGCCTAAATTCACATTTAGAGAATTTAGCGTACAATTCCTCTTTCTTAAGCAATTCCAGAATTGCCTTAAGATGTTCTTCGTGTTCCTTCTTGTTCTTGGAGTAGATAAGGATATCGTCAATAAAGACAATCACAAACTTATCAAATATGGCTTGGACACCCGATTCATGAGATCCATAAATACCGCTGGTGCATTCGTCAAGCCAAATGGCATAACTTGGAACTCATAATGACCATATCAAGTTCTAAATGCCGTCTTCAGAATATCTTCTTCCTGTACCCGAAGCTGGTGATAACCTGATCGCAAGTCTATCTTAGAATAAACACTGAATCCTTGTAGTTGATCAAATAAATCATTGATCCTTGGGAGTGGATAACAATTCTTCACCGTTAGCTTGTTCAGCTCTCGGTAGTCGATGCACATTCGAAATGATCCATCCTTCTTCTTGACAAACAAGACCAGAGCTCCCCCAAGGTAAGGAACTGGGTCTTATGAAGCCCTTGTTAGAAAGTTCTTGGAGTTGGTCTGATGATTCTTTCATTTTGGACTGGGCCAATCGATAAGGTGCCTGTGCTACAGGTGCAGCACCAGGTATCAAATCGATTTGGAATTCCACTTTTCGAGTCGGAAGGAGACCCGGCAAGTCCTCAGGAAATACTTCAGGAAAATCTCGAACGATTGGTACGTCCTCAAGTCGTTTCTTCTCTGACTTGTCTTCAGTCCCCTTTGTAGTAACATGTGCCAAAAAGATAGGACATCCTTTTAGCATGTACTTCTACGTTTTAGCACATGAGATGATGTTCAAACGAGTCTCGTTACCCTGGTCGCTTACGTCACCACAAATAATCAATGTTTCATTTTCCCAGGGAATACGAACAGTTTTCTCAGCACAAACAATGACAGCTTGGTACTTTTCCAACCAATCCATACCGATTATGACATCGAGACTACCAAGTTCTACGGGCATTAAGTCTATGTTGAATGGGTGATTTAAGAAATTTAAAGTACAACCCCGAATGATAGTGTTTAACCCAATTATTCTCCCGTCAGCTAGTTCAACATCATAATAATGATCTAAGGTAGATGGTGTGATATTAATTTGGGAGTTAAATGCAGTAGACACAAAGCTTCTATCGGCACCAGTATCAAACAAGACAAAAGCATAGCGGTTGTTTAGAAGGAACGTACCCGTAACAACATTTGAGTATGGGTTTGTCCCTACACGGCCTACCGCATATACTTTTGCTAGAGCATTGCCATTTACATCTTGGTTACCACGGTTGTTGTTTTTCAGCTTTGAACAATCCCTCTTGAAATGTCCCTGGGCTCCACATTTATAGCAAGTACGCTTCTGACCTGCCCCAGTGCCCCTTTGGTTGTTAGTAGTGTTGCCATTTGCAGTACTCTTATAGTCAGCAGTCAGATGGCCAACTCTGTTGCACTTATGTCATTTTGGAGCACATGGACCGTCATGGTGACAGTTGCATTTTGAGCATAGAGGTTTAGATCCTCCATAAGGTTTCTTCTCACCAGACCCTGCAGCATAAACTCTGCCAGTGTTTTACCTCTTATTCTGTTGTTGTTGTTGTTGTTAGTTATCATCTTGCTTTCTTTTGTTTTCACTCTATCGTTCAGCAAAAGTGCATATTTTCTTGTCCACCAGCTCAGTTGCAAATTTAGTTACATCCTGCGTGGTTTTTGGCTTAGATGCCATTATACTTCCGTGAATCATGTTGTGAAAACCACCAACATATTTCTCAATCTTGTTTGACTCTTCAGGAAACATCCTAGCACACATCTATGCCAGTTCCTGAAATCGTTGGTTATAGCTTACCACATCAGTACCTTTAACCTTCAAATTTCACATCTCAGCCTCCAGCTTCTTAATCTCACCCCTTGAGTAGTACTTGTTGGTCATCTTCTTTTTCAGGTTTGTCCAAGTCATTTCATAAGCAACATCGTGACCAACAGTCTTAACGTGGGAGTTCCACCACGTTAGAGCACATCCAAGAAGAGTACAAGTAGAATACTTGATTTGGTTTTCTACAGAGCAATTGCTTATACGGAACACATTTTCCATTCTTTCAAACCACTGAGTTAACTTGATGACTCCTTCAGTACCCTTAAAGTATAAGGGTTTGCATTTCATGAAGTCTGGGTAAGTGCACTCATGAGCAAGAGGAGCTTGCCTCCTTACACTCGTGCCTAAATCAAGATTGTCTTTGCCATTTCGGCTTCTGTCAGCGTCACGTGATGCTAGTGCATTAGCAATGCCTTGGTCGATCAGTCTCTTAAGTTGATCGTCAGTCACAAAAGTAGTAGGGGTGGTTGTTGTGGTTGGTGTTGATCTGGTGGTTCTTTTTTTTTTGGTGGTGGTGGTGAAAGTGGGGTGTGGGTTTGCCCCCCCCCCCCCCCCCCCCCCCCCCCCCCCCCCCCCCCCCGGGGGACTCCCCCCCCCCCCCCCCCCCCCCCCCCCCCCCCCCCCCCCCCCCCCCCCCCCCCCCCCCCGCTGCATTTTTTCAACACAAGAAAAATATCTTATCCCGGTAGATTTCCATATAATCTATAACCATGATTTGACATTTAACGAATAAATAAAGTGAGAATCAAATCACTTATGAAAATGTACAACTGAATTGAAATTAACAATGGCGTAACTAAATCGACATTCATTCATAATAAATTCGATTACAGACATGACATAATACATCCCTTCCATATATAATCTGGAAACATACATGACCTGATTCAGATACAAAATGATCACTACCCTTAGGTTAAAGCCTTACTAGTCGGGAGTTACCTGTAACACTTAGTAGGCTAAACAACATAGCTACAACATAACTAATCTAAGAGCTACAACCGGCCTCCTCAGCTATCTCGGGTTGTGTTGGACCGCTAGCGGGTCCCTCCTGACTCTTGAGTGCTGTCACCTGTGTCTGCAGTGTCCTCATCAGTGTCAGTGTCAGTGTCTCCACAAGCTGTGCCAATCAGGTGCGGTCTACTGATCGCAACCTTGCAATCTCTGTCTGTTGTGCTAGCACTGTAGTCCGCAGTGCTCTCACCTCAGAACGGGCTGTATCACTAGCATCCATCGACTATACCCAAGCCTCGTAAGAAAGTCTAGCCTCAGTCTCCATCAGTCTAGCAGTACGAGCATGAGCGTGTCTGTCTCTACGCAGCATGTTGAGCTGACTGCTCGTCAACGATCTCTCATCCTGTGCATCGTCCAGTCTCACATAAATCTCATCCGTGTCCTGCCTAGCAGTCGCGAAAAAATCTGTCATCCTCTGACTCAGTCCTGCCACATCAGTCACTGCTGGTGTCCCCTACATGTCCTCAACCATCTCATCCCAAGTATCTGTAATCTTATAACCAACATATCTCTCGGGGTCTCGCCTAATCTCATCATCCAAAATGCCAACGAATCTATAGGCTGCTCTAAAGCCTCCAGTAAGTCTAGCAGTAGGAGCAGATGAACTCTCACCGACCTCATTACTCGGACCTAGAGCAATACACAACCTCTTCTGAGGCGGCAATGTAACCTCAAAAACACTTGCTCTACAAACAGTAGAGGGAAGAAGCAAAGGTGGTGATGGAGTAGGTAAAGGTATAGGTAGGAGTGGTGGTGTGATATGTGTTTAATCACATATCATTTTTCCTTATTAAAACGAGCTTAAATGACCAAAAATACATAGAAAATACATTGTATTTGTTTGTATTGTGAATTTATTGTGCAGGTAACGGATGTATCAAAAATGGACAAAAATAAAGCCAAATTGGACAAAACCGAGCACGAGATTGGAAGAGCATGGGAAAACGAAGTCGAAGGCATATTCATTAATGGGCCAACCCGTACCCATTTTGTGGGCCGGGTCAACCCATTAATCATTTGAAATATAAGCCTAAACCAAGCCTTAGTCCAATTTATAAATCCAATTCATGTCATGGACCAAATCCAATCCCTTTACTATTATTGAGGCCCAAGTTATAACATAAAAGCCCAAGTTAAATGCCTGGATCCAATCAAAAATTAAAATGCGCCTTTTGTTATTGTAGCTCTTCTCTTTCCCATTTACCCTGCAACACTCACTGGGTAAAACTCTACCAATCACACACACGCTCCCATCCCTTCTAGAAGTATTGCCTGACACGTCTGACACACCCTTGACACGCTGGTAATCCCCAAGTATCTCATTGGATAAAGAGGCATGGAAGTGATCTAACGGTAGATTGAAGGTTTGGTAGTGATCAAAGGCCAAGAATGAAGCTCAACGACGCTCCTCCCCTTCTGGATCCTTCCTCTCATGGCTATATATAGAGCTGTCACTCACACAGAAGAGAGTATCTAGCTTAGTGTAGTTTTTAGGGTAGCTTTTTGTACTAATTTAGCTTATTGTCTTTTATTAATGTAATTTTTCTTTAAAAAGCTTGTAATCTCTTTAAATCATTAATAAAATTTCAGTTTTCATTTAAATTGTGCTTTGAATTCATGTTTTAGTTTTATGCAAATGTGCTTAATATGTGTTTAAAATTAAGCTAATAAGCCTCAATAAGCTCTCTTTACTGTTTAAGCTAGCTCTTATTCAGTTAAGCTTACTAAAGTTTAACTAAATAAGAATTTAACCTTAAATATCCTCAAAAAGTCAGTTTAAGCTAATTTGGGTGATAAGCCAAACATGGATAGGCTTATGGGGTTTACCAGCTTGTTTTCAACAAGCTGGAGCTTGTAGATAAGCTTTAAAGAGCAATCTAGATCCCTGTTTAGCTGGGATCAAAGGTACATTTAATTTTTCTCTTTTAAGCTTAATTTCCATTTTAGTTTATAAATCTGCTTAATCTCTGCTTAAATGTGTTTATTTTATCTTATGTTAGCTTATTATGTCTTAGTTATCAAGCTTGCTTAATTAGAATTAGTTTATTTAGTGTTTGATCTAAACTGCCTTGTTTTTAGTCAAAACTGCTTATAGGTTTAGATTATTATAGAGTGCTTATTTTCCTTAGGTTTTTGCTTGCTTGACCTTAATAAGCTTGATTCTTAATCTGTTTTAACAAATCAAAGCTTCATTAGATCTGTTTTAGCTTAACATGGTTTTTCTAGATTTAAAGGGGTGTTTAGAATAAGCAACTTTAGCTTTATAAAAGATAATGCAAGCTGTTTTAATCATCAATCTGGATTTCATAAGCTCAAATTAAGTCTAAAAATCAGTTTTCAACTAGTTTTATTAAGTTTTGAAGAATGTTTTGTCACACCCCGCCGAGGCGGAATCGCAAGGCATGATCAATAGGCATCATCACAACACAAGGCGTCAAAATAGGGAAAACTAAAAATGACATTCATTAAACTTTAAGATCCAAAGCGTGTTATGACAACGCCCAAAACAATAATCCAACATATAATGCATGAAGAACCAAAACATGACAAGTTCAAATAAAAACTGAAACAAATAAATCATAGACTCCGTATGCAAGCCTATGGTCCAACTAACTCCTCTTCCTAACTCTTCACACGTTTTGCTCACCTAAAAATGATGCTAAAATCGTCAACATAATTGTTGGTGAGAGTTACAGGTTTAAGACTCACTTATGACACCGCGATCAACAAAAACAACATTTAAGAACATATATGCATGGCTATTCTATCACAAAATAAATTCATATTTATCTGGGGTGGATCATACCACTCCGTCCCATAATGTCTCCGCGCAAGACTGACCCACTTGACTAGCTAAGTCCGTTCGGGTCTCACACAAGGTCATGTCATCGTCACATACACATGCCTTACCACAATTCATATCACATAGCAATAGAACATAGCAATCATATAGTTCGACACTTAAAAACACATATCATGGTTCATAATTCAAAATTACTTTTGCATCATTTCCATCCCAAAATATAAGTAAAAAGTGGGACTGTAAAACTCACCTGATGCAAAGCAAATTCCAATTCCTTCACTTAATCTTGCAAAGAATCTAAACAAAACAATACACACATATGTTACCATCGATTACGTCACACACCCAAGTCGATGTAGCAATCATAACGATGGATACTCTATATCCTATCTTGATTCAACTCTTCTATATACTCCTCATACTTGCTAACCTCAAATTACATCATAAACTTTACTTCTCAACTTTCTGCTTTTTACTTAGTTTTTATAGTCACAAGATGTCTCTAAATAAAATACTTAAACACCTAATTGGTTCTTCTCCTCACATCCTAGATCTCCCCAATGAGTTGTAAGCTTCTATGATTTTTGGATCAAAATAATAGTGAGTGTAACCATTTTATAAAAATTCAACATCAC
>BQNB010098105.1:8488-25233 GCA_026074375.1 Tanacetum coccineum
CTCTCTGAGATAGAACCTAAAAAGGTGTCTGAGGCACTAAAGCACCTAGGATGGGTTGATGCCATGCAAGAAGAACTGAATTAGTTCTATAGAAACAAAGTATGGACTCTTGTTCCTCTTTCTTATGGAAAAACAACCATAGGCTCTAAATAGGTATTCAAGAACAAGAAAGATGAGCATGGTCTAACCACAAAAAACAAAGCAAGACTGGTTGTACAAGGTTATAGTCAAGAAGAAGGAATTGACTATGATGAAACCTTTACACCATTGGCAAGAATGGAAGCCACCAAGATATTTCTTGACTTTGCTGCATATATGAACTTCAAAGTTTACCAAATGGATGTCAAAAGGGCCTTCCTGAATGGTAAACTGAAAGAAGAAGTTTATGTTAAATAGCCTCCTGGCTTTGAAAGTAGTGAGTTCCCTGACTATGTCAGTAAGCTTTACAAAGCCCTCTATGGACTAAAACAAGCACCAAGGGCATGATATGAGACACTCTCTACTTTCCTTATTCAAAATAAGTTTACCAGGGGAAGAACAAATAACACATTGTTTATCTATAAATCAAAAGGAGAAGTTATCCTTGTTTAAGTGTATGTAGATGACATCATATCTGGCTCAACAAGTTATAAAGTTTGTAAACAGTTTGAGAAAGCGATGACAAAGAAATTTGAAATGAGTATGATGGGAGAACTTACCTACTTCTTTGGACTGTAAATCAAGCAGGATGACAAAGAAATCTCAATTTGTAAAGAACAGTACACTAGGAACTTACTCAAGAAATATGAAATTTTTAATAGTTCCTTAGTGAAAACACCCATGGTTCCTCCAAACAAATTAAGTCCTGATCTTGCTGGCAATCCAGTAAATGAGACCTCATATAGGGGAATGATTGGGTCACTGATGTACTTAACTGCAACAAGGCCTGATATCCAATTCTCAACAGTCCTATGTGAAAGATATCAGTCCAATCCAAAGGAACCACATCTAACAGCTGTGAAAAGAATCCTCAAGTACCTGAAAGGTACTCCAACCCTTGGTCTGTATTATCCAAAAAGTTTAGGCTTTGATCTCAAAGGATATTCAGACTCAGACTATGCTGGTTGTAATATGGACAAAAAAACACCTCAGGTGCCTACCAAATACTTGGTGGAAAATTAGTTTGTTAGAGTGCCAAGAAACAACAGTCAGTGGCTATGTCCTCAGCAAAAGCTGAATATGTTGTTGCTGCTGGGTGTTATGCAAGTATCCTATGGATGAAAAGTCAACTCAGTGACTATGACATCCATTACAAGATGGTACCCATCTTCTGTGACAACACTAGTGCCATTACAATATCCAAAAATCCACTACTTCACTCAAGAACCAAGCATATTGATATTAGATATCATTTCATCAGGGATCACATCCTTAAAGGAGATATCGAATTACACTTCATCCCCACTGAATATCAGCTAGTTGATATCTTCACTAAACCCTTGGATGAACCTACTTTCACCAGACTGAAATCAGAATTAGGCATGTTGAATATTGATTAATCAGTCTTCCTGATCAATCATGTTCAGTATGGTGTATATTCTTTCTCCATGAAACCATCTCCCTGAAACCCATATAAATCCCATGACACTGAGGGGCACATTAAATAAAGTAACTAAATGCTCCAAGTCTTTAGTTACTTAATGTCCTAGGTTGGTAACTGAACACATTAAATAAGGAACAAATATTCCTTATCTATCTGTCATCCAATAGTCATGGGCCCCCACTTTTCAAATATCACTCAATTAACCCCAACATGCATTTAATGCTCATTCCCACAAACATAATACCTTTCTAAAATGTCTAATCAGAGGACACTTGACCGTTATCCATACGTCATGACTGCAAAAGTGCAGGACAACGGAATGGCTAAACAGTAGCCGTAAAAGAAGGATTCGTGCAACTAGTGGGTTTTTGCATTAAATGCGTTACCAAAACAATTTTAACTTTTTCCAAAAAATGAAAATTTTAAAATATTACAACCTTTTCACATCTCATCTATAAATACCTCCCAAAAAAAACACACATACAAATTTACAAAGCAAATATACTCTGCTCAAATTCTCTCTCAAAGCAAGTGTGTGGGTATTCATCTTTTCTGGTAAAAACAAGCTTAACTCATCTATCAATTATTCATTGAAAACTACTCTTTCAAATTAGTTTGTTTGGTCAATCGTGCTCATTACAAAGATATCCATCTTTGTATTACTCCTTTTGATAACATATTACACATTTTACGGCAGCGATCAACGTTAGACATTAACTTGTGACCATCTGGTGTGTAATATTCTGCCATAATTTTTTTTGTTTTTCAACATATTCATCTAAAATGGCAGAACAACAAACAATCAAGTATGCTCCTCAATGGAACAACATGACTGTGGACAATGTGACTTTTTAGACCAACAATGTGGTGGGTAACTTCAACTCCCCACCAAATGTGCCTGCTTACAAGCCCATAATGAAATTTTTGCTAAATTGTCCTTTGAACAAAGCTTTTACCAACTGTCCCTCAATGGTCTATCAGAACTTCCTTAGTGAGTTTTAGAGCACTGCTGTTGCCTATGACCCTTTTCCATCAACTGATAAGACTGAGCAACGCCCACTCAGGGAATTCCTCATTAAGTTTTTAGTTTTAAATGGGAAAAGGTCTTTGACCCTTGATTTTAACACCTTTTGTTCATCAACTGGCCTTGATTATAATAATGGTAAATATGTGGCTCATCCTATACCTGAGGCTGTTAAGAAAGAATTGGGCAAAATTACCATCAATCCGAATTACCTAGTCAAAACCCCAATCATGAAAAACTCCTTTCTTGTGGCTTGGAGAATTCTGTTCACTTTTGTGATTCAAGTTCTCGGCGGGAACTACTCCTCCACTGAGCAAGTGAATTCAATTCAGCAACTCTTAGCCTACTGTCTCATCACTGGGACTCAGGTTGACATAGGGGGGGATCATTTACAGTGATCTCGTAACCAAGCTATTGAATAAGTCTAGGCTGAAATACGTTTTATACCCTAGATTTATCTCATGTGCTTTACAAGTGTTACTGGGTTCTGACTACACTCAGGATGAAAATTTTAGGTTTTTACCTAACATCCTGAGTAACTCTAATTTTACAAAAGACCTATCCAAAGTCACTGATATCAAATTGACGGCCCGTATGATTGTTATGAACAATCAGAAGGATTCAGTATCTCCACTTCCTTTGTCTGCAAAGCCAAAGAAAGAGAAATCTCAGACTGTGACTCCAACCTTACCCAAGTCACAAGGCCATGAGGCTTCCGGAGCACTCTCTAAGAAGAGACAAAAGCCTAAGTCCAAAAAGCCACCCACTAAGACCAAGGTAACACCACCCAAGCCAACGGAGAGTTCTGAGCAATCCCACTCAGTCTCCTCGGGCACCGTATCTGATCCCCAAGATCTAGAGAGAAACATACAACTCGCTAGTACGGGATTGCCTTCCACACTTGATGAGGGCACTCGTAAATCACAACCTTTGCCTGAGGGTATTGCTACTCATCCCAAATACTCAGGGGGAAACATACCACCTGCTGATATAGAACCGATACACCCCACTATTGCTGATCTTTCAAGGATTGGTGCTAAGTACCAAGTGGATAAAATCTAGTCTACTAGATTGAGGTACCGGTCCCTGACCAAAAACAAAGGCAAAACTTCTTCTGAAGTGGAGCCAGATACTGAACCTTTACAGCTACAAACTTTTGCTGATGTTCAAGCCTTCCTACTCTCTGAGGATGAATTGGATAAAAAAGTAATGAAGAGGAAGTGCTTGCTGCTGGGGAGGACATGGATGAGGATCCTCAAGTTGCTGAAGAACTTAGAACTCCATCACCAAAGCAAGACCAGCCTGAACCATCTCATGTTCAAGAATTTACTTCTGACTCATCTAGTCCTGACCTCAAAAAATTTGATAACATTCTTCCTCTCACTGAAAGACAATTGATCAAGTATCTTAGGAAAATGTCAAGAGTTCTATTCAGTAGGATCACTGAGACACAATGGGAACAACATGAGGAAGCAACAGTCTCCTATGCTGACCTCAAGGCCTCCATTGAAGAATACTATAATGAAAATGTTGCTCACATAGATCAAACTGACAAGCTGGTTGAAACAATCATGAGTACTATTGACAGGAGCAGTACGACAATCAAAGATCTCTACCAAGGCCTGAATGTCATTACTAAGCTTCTTAAAGACATCAATAATGCTGTCAAAGATGACCCTGCCACAAACAAGAAAATTGATGAAGCCATTGAGACTTTTACCAAGATCTCTACTAATACTACTAAGGTTCTCTCCTTAGTCAAGGACTTTGAATTTTTACTCTTCAGTCTACTGTGAAAGATCTTTTGGCTCATGCTCTCAAACAAGAAGAAGCATCAGCTGCCTGGGCAAAGTCTTCTACCAACATGGCTTGGAATCTTGGTTCAAGAATGACTGCCATTGAAATCTCTGAGACTGCTCTTAAAAGTAAAGTTTCATCTCTCAGGCAGGATACTTCGGAGATAAAATCCATGATGACAGAGATTTATCAGGCTTTCAAAGGCCAATCCTCTTCAGCTCCCTCAAGCAGTGTCACTCCAACACTTACTCTTACTAACATTCCCGCAAATGTTGAGGGGGAAAATGCAACCAACACTGTAACTGAAGAACCTCCTTCTCACACTGAGGGGGCGACTGCAGACCCAAAAATGAAAATTCCAATATCATCAATCCAACCTACTAAAGTCCTACCAACTCAATCTCAACCAATCACCACAATAGGCACTCATCCTGAAAGTTCTCAAGCAGCTCCAAGAATTGATAAAGGAAAAGGGTTGCAACTGAGAGAGAGAGAGAGAGGGAGAGAGGGAGAGAGAGAGAGAGAGAGAGAGAGAGAGAGAGAGAGAGAGAGAGAGAGAGAGAGAAAAAGAGAGAGAGAGGGAGGAGAGAGGGAGATAGGGAGAGGGAGAGAGGAAGGAGAGAGAGAGAGAGAGATAGAGAGGGAGAGAGAGGGGGAGAGGGAGAGGGAGAAGAGAGAGAGAGAGAGAGAGAGAGAGAGAGAGAGAGATAGAGAGAGAGAGAGAGAGAGAGAGAGAGGAAGAGAGAGAGAGAGAGAGAGAGCTCTCAAGCTCCCTCAAGCCATGCCACTCCACCACTACCTCTACATAACATTCCCAGCAAATGTTGAGTGGGGGGGTCGGGAGGGGGGGTGGGGGGGGGGGAGCGGGGCAACTGCAACCAACACTGTAACAGAATGAATCTCCTTCTTACAACTGAGGGGCGATGCAGACCCCAAAAATGAAAAATTCCAATATCATCCAACCTACTAAAGTCCGTAACTACCAACTCTAATCTCAACCAATCCACCCAAAAGGCACTCATCTTGAAAGTTCTCAAGCAGCTCCAAGAATTGATAAAGGAAAAGGGTTGCAACTCAGAGAGAGAGAGAGAGAGAGAGAGAGAGAGAGAGAGAGAGAGAGAGAGAGAGAGAGAGGGGATTATATAGCGGACAGATGGGAGAGTAAGAGAGTCAGATAAGAGAGAGAGCGAGCGTAGAGAGGAGACAGAGAAGGGGGGCAGGGGCAAGGGAGTGGACTAGGAGGAGTAGTGAGTCATACAGAGAGAGGGAGAGATAGAGAAGAGAGAGAGGAGAGGGAGTAGAAAGAGAGAGGGAGAGCAGGGACGGCAGAGAGGGAGAGGGAGAGAGGAGAGAGAGGAGGGAGGGAGAAGAAGAGAGAAAGAGAGAAGAAGAAGCAGAAGCGAGAGAGAGGGAGAGAAGAAGGGATGAGTGTGTTTGTGTAACTAGATGTTTTATATGAAACTTAGATAGTCGACAGGTTCGACGATCTGAATGAGAAACATTCAGAGACTACAATGTGTTTGTGTTTTTAAGCAAGAACAGACTGTTATATTTACTTTACATTTAACGTCGGACTACTGCATCTCACCAACTCGATTTAAAATGGTAGGATGTTACAACTCTATTTTAATGGGATGTTTCAATTTTACATTTAATAGGCTGCTACAACTCTATTTTTAATGGGGTGTTTCAATTTTATATTTAATTTCTAGAATGAAGTTGTTACTATAACCATGCATTGAAACTAATACATATAGTTTAGATTTTATGACTTTCTTTAATAAGAAATGTTTTGATCTTTTAAAAATTTTAAGATTTCTAATTTTGAATGTCCTAAATGCTTTATAAAGTAGTAAAGATTTACATTTTATATAATATGTTCGTCTTACTTATTGCGTTGCGCTAGGTGCGGTTCGCATCTGACGTAGTAACGTCAACTTTTACTCTTTAACATTTTTATAATATATTCTTATAAAAGGCTTTGCAACACTTAAAGCATTTGATCTAGTGCTATTTGAGTTTTTCATCAATCTAAAAGTTGTGTGTTTAAGACTCATTAAGACATTTGTAAGATATATATTGTGAGATATGTGGTATAAAATGTGAAAAAAATTGCCGTTCTAAATAAAAATAAAACAAAAATAAAATAAAACGATCTGCAATTAAACTCACTCACACACTTTTGTTGCTCGTGAATTATAATATTACCAAATCATTCATTATTAAATCCAAAACTAGTTTACGAAAAAAAAAATACTGTCTATACCAATTTTAATATAAGCAATTATTTTTTAGTTTATTCTGTGGTATGCTTATATTTAAGTAAAGTATATTTTGATTGTAAAGTTTATATTTTTATTATAACTTGTTGAAGGTAAACAGTGGCGGATTGGAAAGTTGAGGATGAGGAGGATCAGAGGTGAGAGAAAATCTCTTTTAGACACCAATAAGTTGTTTCTATGCACAACAAAAACTGAAAATAAATAGATATAAGGATCTTAATCATTGTCGACATAAAAGTGGGAACAACGTACAATTTTGCGAGTTTATGATGAGGTGCATTTTAATAAAAAATAAAATTACACTAAAAACCGATTTTTTTTCTTTTGGCAACAGCGCAGAAGAGGCACCCCCCCACCTCACCCCACCCCATCCCCCCGCCCCACCCCCCCCCCCACCGAAACACCTCACATAGGGCCCTGTCTGTCCGCCATTAATGTTAAACAAACCAACTGATGTGAAGCTAAGTATAACGAGATGACAAACACAGTAATACCGACTAAAGGGTGTTTACTAAAATTAAGATGAGGTAACAATAAAGTTTAAAACTAGTTACTTATTGGGGAAGACTCCTAGTTGTTAATGGAGTCCCATAATTAAAAAAACATTAAGGGTTTGAGCCCACTTTAATAATGAGAATTAAAAAAAACACACCCCTAAATCTAATTGCAAGCGCGCGCAAAGCGCGCGCGCAACACACACACACACACACACACACAACACACACACACACTACACATCAAGCACACACACATATACTTATATATATATATAAATTATATAATATATATATTATGATCAAATAAGAAGAAAACAATAAAATGATAATGATAAGAATTACACAACCAACACACACATTAAGATGCACCAACAAAAAAATAGATGCATCATCCCATTAAAAATCTCCTCCTATTTAAAATGTGTGGCTAGATTTCCTTCTACTATTCATCTCATTAATAACTTTTCTTCTCAACAGCCGCTCCCCTACTATATATATACTTAATTTCTTTTGTTTTATCCATAAGAATGGTATGCCCTTCTTATGTAGTGGTTTGGGTTGTAGCTATCTTGTTGCTTGTTAGTTCCCATGTAACGGGCTGGGTTATAGGAATTCACCTACAACTTTTGTCTTAAACGTCTTTTTAAAGTAATACATTTACCGGGGAAACCCTTTACCCAAAAAAATCCTTTACAGAACCATTTTAAATCAATATGAGCCCTTTATTTTTTTTAATCAATGGTTATTAAAGCTTGTGGCATAATTGTAATTAATTATAATTTCATATTACATTAAATAATTGATTAAAGGGCAATAAAGGAATTTCATTTTAACCATTTACATTAAATGTTCCTTGTATTAAGCAATCAAGAATAAATAGGTGACATAAAAGTCAAATGATTAAAATACAACACAACTTATTCAAAGTCAAACCTGATCTCTTTTTTTAATCTACATTAAATTCCCTATTTTCACTCATCCAATTTAATTTCTTAATTTAATATTGCTTTTCCACAATCATCCATGTCCACACGCCAACCTACTACTCCATTCTCTGTTCCTCCATTAAAAAAATTAGTGATTTACGCATCCTTTTCATCACCCTTTTATCGTTATTTCCGGACCCTTTTCATCGCCCTTTTAAGGGCATGGTTCATGTTATAGTGTATAACGCATCCAAACTATGGTTATAGGCAAGGTATTCTAATTTGGTTTGATTAAATTAATAGGTACCGGAATAATGATAGGTTTTAAAGATCTGCAACTTTTTTTAGTTATTTTATATATTATTTTTTTGTAGTTGGTTGATTTTTATTTGACTAACAATTTAATTAATCGTTAATTTTTTGTAGTTGGTTGATATTTATTGATTTTTTGTAGTTCGTTGATTTTTGTTTGACAAAAAATCTATTTGTACTTGGTTGAAGTAATGATTGCCAAGGGATTAATTTATATGAGGGATATAACTTGTTCTTGAACTTGGTACCTTATTATAGGTGTTCTATATGTATAAGGGATATAACTCGTTCTTGAGGAATTGTTATGCTTTTTTGTAGATGTAAATGAAGAGTTAGATAAAGATTGGTAATATTATTGTGTTTAAAGCTAATTTTGAAGATATTGACTACGTCCATGATAATGGCGTCTATATTTTTTCAATTGGTGCTTTTACAGACGTATTTCCATCACAATTAAAGAATTCACTTATTGAAGATTCGAAGCATACACAATGGAGATCATTTTATTCTTGCCCCCATCTCATCGATCTGAATATATCTGATTATCTCATATGATGATAAGGTATGTATCTTTATATTATTTTTTGTATTTTCTGTTTTTTGATTTATCCTTGATGAAAATCATCGATGGGTTCAGAAATCCTTGATGATTATCTCATATGATGATATGTATCAATGTTTTGTAATTGATTTTTTAGTCTAACCTTTCAAAACAAGCATATAAAAAATAAGAAATCATGTACACCACATAAGAAGGTAAAGATTTGATGGATCAGTTATGGGCTTCATTATTCGTGCCCCATTTTATTTTTTGAAATAAAAGTTAAAATCTTTGTGAGTTTGACTGTGATTTAGTTGGTTTATTAGCAGTTATGATTGGAATACTGATGAGCGTTATCAATTATTTTTAGTAGCGTGATGATAGTGAGTAGTTTGGTTACTTACAAGTGCTACTGATTAGTTTTATTTATGTCATGGCTTTTCTTTGTTTGTAAATTATCTTTTAACTTTATTGTGTGATGCTGACTCGTTCATTCGCTAGGATTGCAAAAGTGGTGTGCATATATGTTTTAATGTCCGCATACATTCAAGAAAAGACGTGTGCATATATGTTTTTAATTGTACATATATGTTTTTAATTGTACATACATGTTTGGATTGTTGCATATGTGTTTAGAATGTACATATGTGTATCCTAGTTGTTTACAATAAAGAAAAATGACTATTGTTTGTAATTTCAGGTATTGAACATATTTGATAAAAATGTGAACCATGACTATTATAAAGAATGCACATGTGTCTTCAACTCGTACATACTTTCTAAAGAGAAGTTGGTCATGATAAAGACGTAAAGACACAAGGAGAATGATACACAAGAGCACATTGACGACGGCGAATACACGTACATATGAAAACCATGAGAGTGTCAAATGAGGAGAAATACATGTAAATATAGGGAAACCGTCAAACTCAATTGTGTTAAATAATATAGGTGCATACTCGTATGTTCTAATAAATTTGATGAAAAAGTGAAGCGTACACGTATGTTCGTGGAAGAGTACACATATGTTCTTGAAAGAGTGCATATGTGTTTTGGAAGGGTACTCGTGTGTTCTAATAAATTTGATGAGAAAGTGAAGCGTGCACGTATGTTCGTGGAAGAGTGCACATATATTTTTTGAATGACGTGTATATTTTTAACAATATATTTGAATTGTATTTCATTTTGTATCAAATTTTGTGTATATTATTTATGTTTTGGTTTGTTATAAATTTAGAGGTTACATGTACATGGTTATGTTTTTAGTTATAAGTTTAAAATATTAAAAAATGTACATAAAAAACATATGTGTAATTAACATTTTTTAGTAGAATAAGTTATGACTACACAATTGTACGCAAGAAACATATGTAAAGTTTAAAAAAAACATATATGCATTTTTGTGAAAACATGTGTGTTAAAAGACAAATATAAAATAATTTTTTTAAACATCTTTGTTAAAAGACAAATATAAAATAAAAAAATAATGTGAAAAATTAAATGATTTTAAAAACGTTTTTTAAAATAAAAAATTCGAAAAAGTGAAATTGTGTTTTACTATTAATAATAGTAAATTTTTTATTGATTTTAAAACATATGTACTGGCTAAAAATGCAAAACAAGTATTATTTTTTCATTCGTAAATTTTAGGAATTAATAAAAAACATTTTTAATTAAAAAAGTGTAAAAAAACATATATTTTTTTTTAATTTCGAAAAATAAGTGATTTAAAAAACGTTTTTTATTTAAAAAATAGAAAAAAGTAAAAAATATTAGCTATGTATAAATAAAGTCAACGGTCAACATTCATTAAAAGTCAAGACATTTATTAGTCATTAATTTGTATTGGCATAAAAAATGTGATTGACTAATATACTCTTTTCAATTAAATGAAAACATTTAATATTTACTAAATTGTGATTAGTTCTGTAGAGTTCTGCGTTTAAAATGGGTTCTCATATATATGGTTTTTGAAAAAAACAAGGTATCAAAATGGGTGGGTAGGGGCCCATGAATGGACCCGAATTGTATGATATTAATAAAGGGTACCCCTATTGGTACCCCTCCTGGCCCACTAAATAGTGTCAAAAGGTACAAAAGATTTATTTTGTACCCTTTTTTTTTACAATACAACGCAGTTTTTTATCAGTTTCTGTTCCGTAATTTTTGACAGTTTCATACTTTTGACCTGTTAAACTTTATATTTTTCGTTTCGTTTTTTCCGTGTCACAGTTTTATAACATATAAAAAATTATAAAAAAAAAAAAGTAAAATACAAAAAGAAAAACAAAAAAAACCCGAGAGGTACAAACGGTGTTTCAAAAGTAGATATAACATAAGCCTTTAATAAATGGGTTGGAGGGGCATTCAATTGTGTGTGATGTGGTGTACCCAATTTTACTGTACTCCCAGCGACAGGACTTGATCAGAGAGGGTAAATGCAAGATCTTGACCCTACGCGGGCCCCATTATATCTCTCAAAAGTTGTAAAATATGTACTCCTTCCTTTCGATGAGACGTTGCCACGTCATTTGGAATTTAGTGAAATGTGGGGTCCACCACCAAGATCCCGGATCTCCTACTGCCACCACTAGTTTTAAGTATTCTCTGCCAGCCGTAAATTCATTTTCATGTATGATATGGGTGCTACATTCCGCTGGAAGTAGTCGTCTATCATGACTCACCGTTCACCTCAGCTTTCTTTCTTCTTTCATCATACTTTATAATTTAAGTGTTTTACTCATCATACCTTATATTTCATTAAAATACATATTTTTACAAAATATACTTACTAAATACCTCACAGACACTCACATATCAAATAAAATATATTAAAGATAAAAAAATGACACGGTTGCTGAGTGTTGACCTGCTCACCATTTTCTCATCACTTTTCCCTCACTCACGGGTGAGGGGTGGTGATGGTTTTGGTGCTCACCTCACCTCACCTATCTCTCTCACTCACCACTTCCACCAACCTTAGCTTTCTCCCTCTCACATATCGAGCATTCGAAAAAAACAATTTTTCACCAACACTACATTAGTTTTCTTCCTTTCACTTTTCACTCTTATCAGTCATCGAAATCTTCACCGAACAAACTATTTTTTATTTATTAAAAACTAAAACTTTTATTATTCATAAAATAAAAACGTTAAAAAAGTATTATTTAAAAAGATAAGATACTTCAAGAGATTAAATATCACGCCTAAGTCTCTCTCTATGGCGATCTTGACGCACACCTAAAACATCTTTATTTCGATCATTTAATCCTCCTCTATTTGATCCAATACCTTATAACGTTCATGTTGATGTTGATTAATCGTTTGATTTTATCTCTTTAACAGCTCTTTATTTGGTTGCCGCTCCTATAGGGTTTAGGGTTTCGATCTCTTTTTGTTGCATAGGTTCTTTATCAGGCGCATTCATTCCTACTCATTAATGTTTATGTCATCATTGATTATGGAGGTCGGTTAGGCATGGATCTGCTCGCTAACAAAATCCTAATTTATTAGGGTTTTGTATCTCTTCGTATTGCTAATCATTAGGTTATGTTTGCTTCCTTGTAATTGGTTGTGGGTTTAAGAGAGTATGAACACTCCTAAGGATGGTTTTGATACCGTTTATAGAAAAACTGGTAATAGAGACACGAAGCCGGTTACATTTGCTTCTATTTTTATGAATGACACCCCAAGAAGACGGTTCAACTTTCTGAATTGAGTAATTATACAATAAATATTTACTAAAAAGATAAGCAATAGCAAATTTTAAAAGATCGTTTTACTGATTCCAAATTTAAAGCTAAAGTTTCGGTTGTTACAACTAAAGTATAAAACAATTTTACATGATTTTGTCTCTGGAAAGATTAAGCTAAAAAGATTTGTGTTTGATTTCGTTCATATGTTGCGGACGTGAGTTTTTCCAAGTTATATGATCACTTCGTGTCCTTTAAACTTTTTACTTCCTTCTTTCTAATGATCCGTATATTACCTTTTTCTTATTTCGAAGATTTGCAAATCAATAGCAAGTTGACACTTCTTTTTCAAATATGTTGACAAACTCAAGTTTGTTCAAAATAAAAAAGGGCCGTCTGCATAAATAAATGTCTTAGGTGCAACATCTTAAACACAATCAAATTCATTTCAAAGCATTTTGTTTAAGTTTTTATACACTTTCTAAAGTTACACAAGTTATCATAAGAACACATACATGTTTATTCTACCTATTAAATTAATATTTTGCCTAAATTACCGTTAACTAATTATCCTAATATACCTTAAACTTTATCAATTCTAAAATTGATAACTTTTCAAAGACATACACTATATTAATTTTAGAAAACAAATACTTTGTATTTAGACATGTGTTGTAAATATAAATAACATTACTCTTTCAAAAAATACACACTTTGCATCAAGGGTCGAACCATAATCACGATCGATCTCGCAAGTTATAATTATTTGTCGCAATACACCGCCATTTCGCACGATTATTCGTTTGGAAATCAACAATAAGGAAAGGCAAAATTTTATAGCTATATCCACTATTCAAATGTTAAAGCCAAGGTAACCAATCACTAAGAAATCATCGTCATTCTTTATACTTCAATCTCTAAGACTAGTTGTAATGGTAATCTGAATCATCGTCAACTCAACAATAGATCAGTTTTTCACTTCGCCACATACATCATTACAAAACTAGTGTAATAAGACCACAAACTTTATCACTTAAAAATACATCACTTAAACACAAACATACCCTACAATTAGGGTTGCAATCAAGCCAAGCCGAGCTCGAGTTTGACAGGGCTTGAGCTCGACTTGAAATACACAAGTTAGGCTCGAGCTCGGCTCGATAACTCGACAAGCCTTAATCATCACAGCTTGAGCTCGGCTCGAATAATATTCGAATAAGGCTCGAGCTCGGCTCGAAATGCTCGAATTTATTCATAAATGTTGTATTCGATATCAAAACTTATCAATAAGGTCAAGAAAATACGTGATGGGCTCAAGACTAAAGAATTTATACAAAATATTTGAGCATTAGAGTTTAAATATCCTTCTACGATAAACATTTAACTATTATACCAATATCCACATTAGCATCTACGTTGTTTATATAAATATGTATAATAAAAATATTTATGTACATCGAAGCTCGAAAAGCTCGATAAAAGCTCGAGCCCGAGCTATTGAACTCGTTATGTGTTTCGAGCTTGTTTATTGAGCTCGAGCTCGGGATCGAGCTCGATAAAAGCTCGGCTCGATCGAGTTAAGCTCAAGCTCGAGCTCGAGTTGCTTGATAAAAGCTTGGTTTGATTGCAGCCCTACCTACAAATACACTCTCACACACTAAAAAATAAAGAAAAAGAACTCGGTCTTTCAGACGACCAAGTTGTGCACAAAAGGGGAAGACGTGTTGTTGGTGGGCTATTTACTAGAAGACGCATCAAGAAGAGAATGCGCATTGTCCAACCCCACTATTACAGTCAACCCAAATGATAAATACTTGATTATGTAGTGTGACTTGTGTCCGCGAATGTTTATGTGCCCATTAAATAAAAGTTCCTCCAATATATAGCACTAAACATTTTTAATTAGTTTAAAGTACACATCGAGACACTAAATAGAAAATATAGTTTGAATAACATATATTGATATTGGGATCATTGTAAATGTATTGATCTAAGACTTATAAAAATATAATTTATATAAATTAAATTTTATATTTTTAGTTAAGTATCAAAGTATTAGATCGTGCGGGCTATATATATCCCCTCTATACTTCAAAGGAGGGGTGAGGTTTTTATTCTTAGTGTGCGCATTAGTTCTTTCTCTCTCTAATCTAATGTACACATTTTTCTATCTCTCTACTCTCTCTCTCTCAAATATGGCAACTTACTTGTTTAAACCTCTCCGACCTCCGGATCGTGTTTAGTTAGTAAAACTTACGTTTAACAAGTGACATCAGAGCTAACAAGGGGTGTTTGTATCGTGTTTTTTATGGATTTGATCTTACTTGATGGATTAAAATGTCGCAACAAGGAAAAAATTCAAAATGGCGAGTTTAACTTTCGTTTCTTTGAGTTTTTGTTGTTTTTGATATCAAGACTCGTACTTTCTTGTGTCTTTATCTTGTATACACGTATTTCAATGGTTTTAACAAGATTTGTATGAGGTTTGATCCAATTTTTGGTTAAAAAGCATCACGTTAATTTTTATGGTTTATAAGCGAGTATGTATTATTGTGTGTTCTTGATACGTTTTTATTATGAAAATAAGTGTATAATGGTTAGAAACAAATGTGGGGAAATTTGTAATTTGGAATCATTAAAAATGTGAAAAAGATTAGATTTTTATGGCTTAGTTCTGCTCATATGTGCTGCTAGAAAAAAGGGTGAGCTCTTCATAGGTTTGGCGAGTTTGCAAGGTCAACGAATGTCAATACCCTCTTTTGGCGAGAGTACTAGGCGAGTTAAGAGTAAAACCTCATTTGGCGAATGTAAACCTGGGTTTGGGTGAGTTAGCCAATGAGTGTAGATTGTGTTTTGGTGAGTCTAGATCATTTGCAAGCGAATGTAAACTTGGTATAAAAGGTGAGTTTGGAACACAAGTATACGGCTGATGTAAGTAGTTTTTGGCGGGTGTACATTTCTACTATAAGGGCGAGTATAGAATTACATGTTTAGCGAGTGTACACTTTACATCACGGTGAGGTTGGCCCATGTTGCTAGGCAAGTTTAGATTGGCGAATGTAGTTTGGAAAGTGTAACTTGGCGAGAGTACATTTCAACTACATGGCGAGTCTAGAACATTTATAAAAGCGAATGTAGTTTGGAAAGACTTGTATGGCGATTGTTGAAGTGATTCTAGGCGACTTTAGAATTAGTAATTAACGAGTAACTGGTTTAGCACATTACCAAGTCAACTCAAGGGTAATTACCAAATCACATTTCAAGCTACAAGCCTTAGCTTCTCTTTTCACATTTAACCCTTAACGACAAACATACTTTCATTGTTAGTCCTTTGTTAACGAATACTCAATTTCACCGTTATTCTTTCGTTATCAAGATTTCTAACGATAGTTAACAATGACTCAAATCCTAAAACATATCCTTTTTTGCTAAAACAAGATGTGCTTTTCTTTTATGCTAAATATAGCTTCTTTTTTTGCTGCAGGGATTACTGGAATAAATGGTTAATACTCTGTACTATGTTTTCGACTATTTTTTATACACTAAAAGCCAGATAAATTGGATGTTTTGTTGCTCGTTTAAGATGTTTTAGCATAGTAAAAGTTGTTTTTAGACCTCCTAAGATGTTTTGAAGCACTTTCTCAGCAATATAAGTTCTCATGGATGTTTTAGCACAACGACATTTGTAAAGGTATTTTTTTTGCCCCCCATCTTTTAAATTTATAGTTCCATCACTGAGTTACATTGTAGTGCTTAGTATCACAAGCAAGATGCATATGTGGATAATGTTCTTCAATCACAATAGTGCAAGCTTAAGTCATAAATTTGGGGATTGTACTTAGTTTCAAGTTTGGCATAGCAGATTTACTCTATCAGTAGTTACTATAGATAACCGATAACACAGAGGTTGGTAAAGTTAGTCAGAGGGACTAAAGAGTAGAGATGTGATCAGCAGTTGATTCTCACAGGTTATTTACGAGCTAAAAAATGTTAATGGTACTTCACACATGAACGTCTTGAGTATATGGGCGTACACATAATTGATGATTCCAAGAGTTCATAACCATCACGGTTGAAGAAACGTGTACTTCG
>BQNB010098107.1:0-25232 GCA_026074375.1 Tanacetum coccineum
TGTGATTGTTGCTGTTTGTTACATTATTCGTGCACGTAACTACTTAATGGATTATTTCTTCTACACTTCCCGTGAATCCACGGGTCTATAAGCTAGTAATCTGATAAGGTGGAGATTATGTGATTTTTGTGGTATTCATATTCTGCTGATGCAAAATGGGATTGCTATACATATGCGGGCAGAGAAGAAATATCCGCTAAGTCAAGAGATGATAACAAAGATGTTGAATAAGAGATTGGAGGTTGATCATGAAAGTACACAAGCATATGAACTACTAAAGTTCATCAGATCTCAAGTGCAGAAGTAGAAGAGTGTTTGAAAGAATCATCATCAGAAGACAAGAAGATTTAATCTAGAAGAAACTTGGGATTTGAAGATAAATCACGAGTTTAGGGGAGGATTATTGGGAGTAAATCTTCATCAAGAGTTAATACTGCCAAGGTATAACTAACAGTACTAATGGAGTTAGTATTGCCAGTACAAACTTAGTACTATCAGAGTTAGTTAATACTGTTAGAAGAAAGGTTAATACTGCTGATGGTCAAAGCCGCTGCCTTGGAGATAAGGATGCATAGAGATAAATAAGGAATGTATATCTTTTATATTTTAGGAAGATTTGTATTTGAATATAATTGTAACTGATCCTAAAAGTTCGGTAGTTATCTTGTAAAGGACTCCTTGTGGTGTATAAAAGGAGATCCTAGGTTAAGGTTTTAGATACGCATATACGCATACGCTTAAGAGATAGAGATACATCTTAGAGAAAGATTGTAATAGCTTCAAGGTTTGTAACCCTAGTACTAATCAAGAGTACTCGTATTATCAATAATATTGAAGCAGTTTGTGGTTTTATTCATTGTTCTTCGTTTGATACTGTTCCATTGATAAATACCTCTAGAGTATCAAAGTGTAGATTCCGCATACACTTTGATATACAAACAAAGTCTCATCTATTGTTATTTTGGATTCATCCAAGGTAACATACACTTGACTAGGTAAAGAACCGATCAAGGCGTGGGATCAACAATATTCAACATTAAACAATTCATTGAATTTTTTCCATGAGCACAACCCTAACCATTCTTCGCCCTTTTCGCAAACTTTTTCGTCCCACCACATTTTAGCACTTTCACAAAGAAAACTTGAGGCAAAATTTACTTTATTCTTTTCCTTACAACAACTAGTACGGAAGGCACCTTCAACGGCGAAAAGCCATCTTATGCTAGCAATTGGATGAAGAGTTCCATCGAATTTTGGCACATCACATGCTATAAAATAACGATAAGTAACCATCTCGTTCCTAAAGTCCTTCATAATCCCTTCCCTTTTAAACTCTTCTAGCTCTTTTTGAATCACTTCTTTAAGGTTATCGGTTGTTTGGTTGATATAATAAGGCATTACGTTCCTAACCGCCTTTCTTACTTTCTTTGATATCATTGAACTTAAAGGTTTTGTTTCCTCCTCCACGAACCCTATAAAGTTGTAGTCCCCGAAGCTAGAAGAAGATCCATTATCACTATCACCATGGTCCGCATCACTAGCCGGAGACTCGACTCTTTTGGAAGTTAAAGCTTTCAAGACTTCCTTGTGACACGCATTCACCATCTTTTCTTTTTACTGAAAATAACAATTTAAACTATCAAGCACAATCATATACTTAATAATTTGCATGAATGACATTTCAACATTTATACACTTAACCAATCCTAAGCTTGCCGCGAGTGTATAGTCTCAACGATTCCAATTATACATATGTATTAAATTTTTATCACTACGGGGTGTAGTCATAAAGATACTCTACACATGTATCTTCGAAAATCGCATAAACAATACACATACAACAAACACTAACACTAACGCGCCTATATAGTCTAAGTCTAGGAAATCCTAAATTCCTAATGTTACATCCTAAATCTCTTAGACCAAGGCTCTGATACCAAGTTAAAACACCCCTTAAACGACACTAATTTTTTTTTCGGAAATACCCACATTTGAACTTTTACAAACAAACTAGAAGAAAATGAAAACTTACAATAGTGCAACTAACATACCCAAGCTTAAAAACATTTATAAGAACAATACATCATAACCCGAAAATGAAAACTCATAGCACGAAAGAGATATAACATTCTGTGAACAGAAGTCAATACGCCGTATTCATAAACTTGAATACGCCGTATTAAGTCAAAAATGGATACACCGTATTCAATAGTTTGAATATGCTATACTAGGACCAGAAACATAATACACCGTATTTAATAGTTTGAATACGCCGAATTAGGACCTCAGATACATAACTCTGCAGAATTTGCAGAATTCTGTAGAAAAACCAAAACTACAAAACAAGACCTCGTGTAACTGTTTTAAACCAACATAATACTGCATTATCAAACTTACATTTTAATTACTTGATTCGCCATTATATTCCCTTGACTTTAACAAGTCAAACGGGTCAAAAATACTTAAAATCCATACACCATTTAACCACATTAACTACATCATATTCACATTATCCAACCTTAACATAACCATATTTAAGACATCACATTCGACATAAAAAACACATATTTATGACTCCAAAATATAAACGACCCGAAATTAGACTCAAGAATTATATCAAAAATAAGAATCGACACTCGGGGCTTCAACTTCGACAATCCTTGATCCAAAAGTCAGTCTTCTACTTACCGAGTCAAAAAAGCTAACTTTATTCACAATCAAGCTAATTCTTCTCCTTGTTCTTATCTACGCCACTTGAACCTACAATACATTAATAAACTTTATATGTAAGCGAATGCTTAGTAAGTATACTAGGCGAATACCCGTGCACGCACGGAAAATCCCTTGTGGCCGATAATTAAGGATATGCAATATTGTGATACAGTTTTCGTGTAACGTTCATAACAGAATTGTGTGGGTCAAAATAAAAAATGATATGCAAAAGTATGATAATTAACGATATGCAATAATGGCCAATTAGAAAAAAATGTTATGGTTTAAGGCAAAATAGAAATGTCCAAACAGAATATTAGTAAGTCGATACACGTTATTATTTTTATAATGGCTTTCTTACAAAGGAATAACATATGACAACCTAATAATTTTATGGTAATTTACATTCAATAGTGTTTCTAACAATTATGAATATCATGTGAGCAAATACGTGTTCATGTGTTATGTGATTATAAACGTCAAATAATATCTTAATAGTTAGCTACTAAAAGGGTAAAAACGAGCCCAGAATAAATGACATCCTAAAATAGTGTTTCCAGACAACGAAGGCCGGCAAAAAAAACCCAACAGCAATACGACATTCATGTACGCCGTTTTTTCCATCTATGCTAATATCACCGAGAAAGTTGCGCTCGCGCATTGCTTCGGGCCTTTAGTGTTTACATTGGGAGAAATAGAATTTATTTGTACTATTACAGATTTTATTATTACGACTAACTACATGGCGAAATTTTATAACTACTTAATTCGTTGTATACATTATGAAAATCGTACGTTCGCCAAAAACATATTAGACGCCATCATAGTACAAATAACGTGTTACATTAGAGACTTATTTTTTCTTATATTCATTCTTTTTATCCCATCTTTCCTTAACAACCTTGCTAAGGGTCTCATTCACTGCTTTTCTACCATCACCCTTCTAACTACCCTGTTTGCTAGTCTCACATTCATCATCATCAGCTGTTTTGGGTTTCTTTCCTTTTAAACCAGCACACTTATCATCACTGACATCCCTACCATAAAACGCTAAAAGCTTATTATGGTCATTCTGCATGTACCACAATTGATAGCCATGCTGCACACCATAATTGGCAAGCATATGCTTTAACTATTGTGGGCTTTCAAACCTCATTCATAACACTGGTTTGCACTCATTCTAAGGTGTGTCATGATTGAAAGAAGGATAAGACACATCTTGTTTGGCTTTAAACTTAGATTCAACCTGCTCATCATCAAGATCCTCAACCTCTAATAAAAATCTACCTTGTAAGTTAGGGTTTGGATTGTTAGTCTGTCCAATAAAAGTGTCACACCCCGCCAAGGCGGAAACGCGAGGCGTAAACAAGAATGGATATCATCACAACACATGGTGTCTATATAGAGAATACTAAAGTAAGCAAAACACAAAGTGACATAACAAAACCCAAACCTAATTGGGACGTTTATTAATGATAAAGGAAGAGGTCTCGTCAATAAATGACATCAAAACATAATACAAACAATTCATGTCAAACGCATTTTTATTCAAAACAGAAAGCATAAAGAAACGTCCACGCATCCTACGGTCTCTTCCTAGCCACTATCGCTCTATCTTAGCACCATTAAGCTCACCTGAAAATGATGCTTAAAACGTCAACATAAAGTTGAGCGAGAATCATAGGTTTACGACATACAACAATATCCAAAATAAACTTTCAATTAGCTGCTGCAATTACCAAAACAATTCATGACAACAATTAACAACAACGGGACGGAACGTGCCCACGATCCACAATCATTCCAACTACATATGTGCGCTACATGGCCTCATATTAGCTCACGCAGTCTTACCACCGTCACACCTCGTTTTGCATATATTCCACTATACCAAACATATCATACACTGGTAGGCTACGCATCGACTCCATATCACAACACTGAGTAGGCGTACTCATCCGATCCAATACACATAACTACAGCAAGCTTAAAAACATTTTAACACGACAACAAGCATCATTCTCACCCCAAAATAACATGAGAAAAAGGGGCTATGAAACTCACATTTGCTTAGCTTTCCAAAAGATTCTAACAAAAAGCTTCACAAACAACTAGCACAAATCTAAACAACAAAATAACTCGTGTTACACGCTACTAAGCCAAAAGCTTAATGCACATGTAACAATCATATGATGGATGTATAAGGTGTTCTATTAACCCCATGGGTCACCCCGACACCATACCTAACTTTAACCACTTCGTTAACAAGTTTCACTAGTTAGTCATAATTTGTTCAAAACTGCAGAATTTTAACGTGACTTAACGTACTCAAAACCTCTACTTACTGACCTCCATAATTCATACCAAAAATCACCTATGTTAATTTATGAGTATATTAACTACCTCATGATTCCCAAGAGCCATTTACATGCACAAGTACTCCTAAGAAAATCAAACTTCAAAACAGTCCCAATTCGGATCTGTTTGCACACTAAAAAGTTTGGACCTAAAAACCAAACTTAGACTCCAAATCAGAAGCTCTACTTTGGGGGATTTCTAATAGACACATAGAACTAAACTCCTGTAGAAGGGCTAAGCTAAATTCGAATTTTAAGTGGGGGTTTTATACCTCGTAATCTGACCTAAATCTGACCCGTATTTACTGCTTTGACAACTTTTCTTGCAACCAACGTTTGAATGACTTTCCGACCTCAAAAACCTTCGAGGCTAGATGTTCTGGAAACTAGACTCTCTGAGCTACATCATAGGCACCGGAAACTTGACAAAAGCTATTACCATCATTGAGATATCAGCCAAACAACACAGCCCTAAATTCTGCCCCAATCTAAATCAAATTCTAACGCGATCTAAACCCTAACGAATACACCCATATGATCCTAATTAAACCCTAATCATTATAACATGTTTATTATATCATTATATACATATATACTATGAATGAGTTAAAACTACGTCATTTTGACGTAGGTTGATACAGTAACCGGCCCATTGGGCACCCGCTTTGGGCCGACCAATTTGACAAATTTTTATTTTGTTTTTCTTTTTCTTTAACTTGGCAACTTTAAAAAAAATTACTCGGCACAAAATAGAAAACAAAATTACAACATTGCCTAAATTAGTGTTCTCAACTTTTCTAGATTCCTAGTTTTCTAGTTTCAACATTTGGGTAAATCTCCTTTATAAGGAGTATAGATGACATAAACTACCTTTATCAAGTTATAACTAGTAACTATACTAGCTACAACGCATCAAGGAGCACATTCACAACATTAAAACATACCTTTAACAAGCATAAAATTATGCTAACATTAACACATTCGCTAGCATTGGATCCAGGCTATATTACATTCACAAACTCCTTGAACTTTACATCATTTCACATCATAATTCAAATAAATTGACATTATGATACATTAACTAGTTTAGTCAATATACTTACCTTAATTTACCCACTAACTTTCTTCTTGAAATTCAAAGCTTGTTCTTTACTTGCTTCCTATAAGGGAATTAACCCTAATTATTAACCAATTAATATTCAGAATGATAAATTAACAACCTTTACCCATTATGCTCAATAATTATAACATAAACCCTAATTTTCGAATTGGGTATTCACTTACTTGATGTGGGGATTGCAATTAAAGACTCTTAATAGCTTATTAATCCTTCCTTCATGATCAATTTCACCTAATTACTAAATCCCATACTTCCCTCTCTTTTCTTCTTTTGTGTCAACACACACTCACAAAGGTAAAACATAGACAAGTTCTAGAATTGTCTGTATGAAACTAGTATTTGGTATATTATTATTTAAGTTACCTAATTGGCAAAACTAGCCCTTCAAGTCTCATTCTTCCCAATTTGGCCACTTGTCTTTATACAACTTAACACTTATTTATTCCTAAATTACAACTTTACCATTTTCTTATAAAATGCATTCTAAACCATTAAATATTATTATTTATATTATAAAATAATACCTTGCCGGGTTACGGGTGTTACATTAGAGACTTATTTTTTCTTATATTCATTCTTTTTATCCCATCTTTCCTTAACAACCTTGCTAAGGGTCTCATTGACTGCTTTTCTACCATCACCCTTCTAACTACCCTGTTTGTTAGTCTCACATTCATCATCATCAACTGTTTTGGGTTTCGTTCCTTTTAAACCAGCACACTTATCATCACTGACATCCCTACCATAAAACGCTAAAAGCTTATTATGGTCATTCTGCATGTACCACAATTGATAGCCATCAACCTCCCATAAATGCAAGCATGATGCTTTAACTGATTGGGCTTTCAAACCTCATCAATAACACTAGTTTAGGTGCACTAATAATTTCCAGGTGTGTCAGGATTGAAAGAAGGATAAGACACATCTTGTTTGGCTTTAAACTTAGATTTAACCGCTGCATCATCAAGATCCCTCAAACCTCTAATAAAAATCTACCTTGTAAGTTAGCGGTTTGTATTGTTAGTCTGTCAAAAAAATTACATTTCTTACCAGTTTTGTTTAGCATGGGTCATCTTGTGGTCATTCCTAGGTATGTTTGCATTACCCACATTTTCAATGTTCAAAATTGCTCAACGACCTGAGCTCATCATCTAATGGTTGATTTGTCTCAACATCTGAAGTCTGAGGTCTACAAGACTAACTAGGTTTCTTAGAATGGAGCCTCCTCATCAATCATTTCTCTACATGTCATAGCCATTAGTGCTCTATGAACAAAGTCAAAATCTTAAGGTTGTTTTCATAACAAGCTTTCACAAACTCACAAAGATCCTCATCATTTTTTAGCAATTTTAAAGTAGTGAGTGGATCACTAGAGATTTTGTAATACATACTAGTTGGACTGACAAGAACTAACCTTCTAATGATAGTACAAAAATCCTTGAATGACATACCATCGAAGCTAACATCATCAATGACCCTATTATCGAAATGAACATACTCTATAGGGTTAACCTGAAATAGCCCATCATGATAAAGGTTGACAGTAAACGGTAACGGCACCACCATCTTTCACATGTTCAAAAACAAATCAAAAATTTAAGGTAACAAAAATTAGGCGGTTTTGCAACACATCAGTAAATCTATACATTGTCAACCATAATTTACCTTAAATAAACTGATTCGATTAATGGTTAATGGATCATAATTAGAGTTTGATGACAAAATTTTGAGCGAACACACTTTTTTGGTACGAAGACTAACGGTATAAAGTGGTTTGTATAAAAAAAAATGGGCTAGTGAATTGCACAGGTGGAAATAATTAATGACATGGTATGTATAATTAGTGACGTGGAAGTGAAAAAAGTTGACACGACCGGTCAAACCGGTAACAACGGGATATAACCGGCTACTAGCGAGTTTGGTGGTTAATAATGGTTTTTTAGTACATTGTTCATAGTAAGACACTAAATATAATAAATTATTTATAAATGATGTTTAACAAAAAAAAATACTTGAAAGTTAAATAATTTTCTCGCTAATTAATCTAGCAATGAGATTCCCCTTTTTGGCACAACACTTTTTCAGTTTCTCACACACTAAAAACAAAACAAGAAACTCACACCCCACACTAGAAAACACAAAACACACTGACTTTCACATAGATTGATAGATGTAGTAAAACAGTAAAAACAAAAAACAAACAAACCAACATTTAATTGAGTCGCAAATTTAGCTTCTTACGTGTCCTTATTATCCCATTAAATTCACACACACTTCCTTCACCTAATCTCACACACAAAAACACACACACACAAATAATCAACCCAATAATCCCAAAATGGGTAATAAATTTAGCTGCAAAACAAAGAATCATAGTAACAATAATGGGTCAAAAAGTAGTAGAAGATTTGGTACTAATAATAACAAATCACAAAGGAAATTACAAACAACAACAGATGAAGAGTTATTACATATGCAAGCTTTAACACTTGCAATTCAACATCATCAATCTTCTCAAAGATTTGAAGGCTCTATGTCTAGAAGAATTGGATCCACTAGCTCTAGGAGAATCAAAAATGGAGATCCACAGCCAAATACCACCCCTAAACAGCAAAAACAGGTAAAAAAAAGTTACTATTTTTTTTTGGAAAGTTTTAATTTTTGTTTCTGGGTTTTGTTAAGTGAGTTATTTGGTGAAATGGGTTTTTTGAAAAAAGTGATTTTGACGGATATATTTGGTAAATAGGAAAAAAAGTTATTTAAAAAAAATTGATTTTGTTGAATTTTTTTTATTTATTTTTTTGTTTCTGGGTTTTGTTACGTGTTTAATTTTGTGAACTGGGTTGATGGGAAAAAGTGATTTTGATTTGTTTTGATGGGTTTATTTGGAAAAATAGGTTAATTTCTAGAAAGTAGATTAATTATTAAGAAAATATTTTTTGTTAGAAGTAGTATTGTTTTTGTTTGTGGGTTTTGTTATGTGAGTGATTTGGTGAAATGGGTTAAAGCAAAAAAGGTGATTTTGATTTATTTGATGGATTTTATTTGGTGAAAAGGTGTTTTTTCTAGTGTCTATAATGGATCTCGATAATCATGTAGGCTTTTTGTGTGAGCGTTGACTATTTTGGGATGCACAATTATGAACTCAAAAAAGTTTGTTTCTAGTTAAAAAAAAATATCTTTGGTGAAAAGGTGTGATAGGTAAAGTGAATTTGATTTAATTGATGGATTTTAATTTAGTAATTTTTGTTTTCACCTATTTTCTTATAGGTTTTGATTTGATTTTTCGGTTTTTTCTCACCTGTTGTATGTATTTATGCAATTTTTTTCTCTTTTCTTTTTGTTGTTGTTGGTTGGTTTAATATGGGTATTTCAAGATTTTAATTTGGTGAAAAGGGTGTGAGGGAAAAGGTGAATTTGATTTATTTGATGGAATAAATTAGCTAAAAAGGTAACTTTTTATGGTTTTCTTTAAGGGTAAGGATCCTTTCATGTTCAAATGAAAATTATGTGATTGTAAATTTGAATTACCTCTCATGTTTAGAGGATCTTTTTCCTGTAGTGGTCTCTTGAATCATGTAGGCTTTTTTTGTAACGTTGACTATTTATGGATGCACTTTTTTGGTTTTATTTATAATCTTTTTTTAGTGGGTTTGCCTTTGAAGAAAGGTTACTGAGTAAGGATTTATTATGTGGGTTCCCTTAAAGGGAAACTTTGATATGTTTGAACTGATAGTTTCTTTAAAAAAAAATGGTGAAAAGCCGAAAATCGTGATGGATTTGGAACAGGGGAGTGAAATTGGAGGTTAATGATCACTTAGGATTTAAGAAGCTCGATGTTGCTTAATTTGAAACTGCGTGTTGCTATAAGTAGACTAGCGGTTTTAATAGGAAATCCCAAACACCCCCTATCATGATTTCATTGAATTACCATACTAAATTCATAGATTTAGTATCGGTGGCTGGTATGATGGATATGAGCAATGATGGAACTAGCTTTACTTTTAGTAAAAGTTAACAGAGATGTGTTTACATTACTAGTATAAAGTTATATAGTGATTGCTTTTAGAAGCTTCAGTTTTATTCAGCATTATAGGCATTATTATGTGGCTTATATGGATTGACAATGTCATTTCGAGTTAAATGTAGAGATAAATGTTTGCATAAGCTTTCTTGTTATTATAACTTCATTGAATTGACCATATTTTCTGGTTGATTGGATAAGTTTAATGGTTTTGGATGTGTGTGATTTGGATAATTGGCTCCTTTTGATAGTTGATAGGAGGATGAGGACACATCCCCGTTTTGGTGCTAAGACTTTTAGTTTTTATCAAAACTTTAAATGATTTTCGACCCAAAGAGATAGTTACAATAAGCTGGTTAATTTTGGCCCTTAAGTAGATCTTATGCTAGGCTACTGTTATGCCTAGACAATTTACAAGAGGCTGGATGGGTGAAAAAAATTCACCCTCTAAGATAGTTTTTATGATAAAGATGATGGTTGACCTAACATATAAAGTTCACCTTCAAGCATCTGTGGCAATAAGATATGAGTATATGACCATCACTATCACATTTTTAGCAGTACAATTACTAGCCTTTGTACACTTTGTTTTGTCACTATAGCATGATAATTCAGGGGCAAATATGGAACGGGTACTAAACTGTTTCATGTAAGATTTGTGCCGTAGAAAGAAAAAAAAGGTATTTGTAATGATGTATGATATGTGGATACAGTTCTCGCGATAGTAGTACATAATGATTAATGCATACTGTGGTTGGAAATGAATAATGGATCTGCCACTACGTTACATTTTAGCACCCGTAAAGTACTAGCATGTGGCTCTGTTCCTGTGATGTCCAGTATGGTCATTTCTGTTGTCCAGTGTTAAGTAGCCAATATGAAAAATAATGGTTAATGCTATGGATGTTTTATTGTTGTTCCATTTTTTAACATGCTCCTAAAATATTCTTTTATCCAGTCACCCGAGGTCTTGGAAAATCTTGAAACCAAGAAAATTGTTTTGATACATGGAGAAGGGTTTGGAGCATGGTGCTGGTACAAGAGTATCGCTCTGTTAGAAGAATCAGGAATGGTTCCTACCGCCTTAGATCTTACTGGATCCGGTATTGACCTTAAAGATACCAACAATGTCACTACACTTGAGGAGTATTCGAAACCGCTAATTGATTATATGCAAAGCCTACCAGAAGATGATAAGGTAACAAAAATTTCTACCTTTACCTTCACTGTGTGGCACGATTGTTTTTGGTATATTTATTTGCTTTTATGATGTGTAATATTGTATCATTATGTGGCAATTTTTGTAGGTAATCTTGGTAGGGCACAGTAGTGGAGGTGCTTGTGTGTCGTATGCATTGGAGCATTTCCAACATAAGATTTCCAAAGCAGTTTTTCTGTGTGGTACGATGGTAGCTGATGGACAGAAGCCCTTTGATGTGTTCGCCGAGGAGGTATGTATTATATTCACGTAGCACATATTGTTTGGTGTTGAGTACGGGTAGAAATTCCGTCTCATTTACTTATAAATGGATGGAATATTTAATGTTTTATCTTTAATGGGTGAAATCAACAAAGTTAGCTAAAAACTAAATCATCCACAAGTGTGTATTTTTAGAATGCATTAAAATCTGGAAGCGATCGCCACTTTGATATTTAAGGTCAAACAATTACTTTTTAAGCTTTTATGTAAATACGAATTTTGTTACTACATTCTTTAATTCGAACAAACTATGTTATACAACAAACAAATAAATTCCGAAATAGAAAAGTTGACGGGACTAAAGTTCTCGAACATCAATGTCAATGTTTAAGTTGAAAAAAAAAATCAGGTTTGAGTTTCTATAACCACGTTGGACTCTAAATGGGAAACTGGTTCATATTAAGTGCATCAATTATTGCCCTTAAAACTTTGCTTAAATTTCAATATATGGATATGACTTTTGAAGTTGAAAATTGGAATATTTGACCTCAATGTTCAAAGGCTGTCATTTTTAGGTGTAACATGCTTTCAATCAGTTGGGTCTTAAGTCTTTGACTCTTTGTCATCATGTTTGACTATTCTAATATGAATTATGTTGTCACAGCTGGGATCTGCAGAACTGTTTATGAAGGAATCAAAGTTTTTAATACATGGAAATGGTAAAGACAATCCTCCAACTGGATTCATGTTCGAGAAGCAGCAAATGCGTGGATTATATTTCAATCAGTCTCCTGCAAAGGTAATTTTTACGTCATACCTTATCTTCTGGGTGAATTTTAATTTACTGTAACAACTACATCTATGTGTTTTTCATAAAACTATACAAGTATAAAATAATTGTATGTAAAGGACGGTTCCTACTAGGGACTAGCGCTATGTGTTGAGAGAAAAAATCTATTTGATCAGGAGAATAATATATGATACGATTTTGAAAGTGTTAACTAAATGAATGGTTTTTCATTCGTCAGTTTAAAAAATCCAATTGAACCTGTGTTTCTAGAGGAATCCAAATGAACCCGTATTTTTGGTATGGGTCGAGGCAGTAGCGTTATATAAACCATTGACTTTTAATGGCATGTATCTGGTTGAATGATTTCAGGATATCGCTCTAGCTATGGTATCCGTTAGACCCATCCCACTCGGACCCATAATGGAGAACCTATCACTAACTAAAGAAAAATACGGAAAGGGTCGTAGGTTCTACATTCAAACACTTGACGATCATGCGCTTTCACCAGACACCCAAGAAAAACTCGTGAGAGAAAATCCACCTGAAGGTGTTTTCAAGATCAAAGGTAGCGATCACTGCCCTTTCTTCTCTAAGCCGCAATCATTACACAAAATTTTGCTGGAGATTGCTCAAATCGCATAGCGAGACAAGCTCACTTTGAGTCAATACATGTAAGGATCGGTAACGATAGAAGTTGAGATATTTCGTTGTTATATTATTTATATATATTTATTTATATCATGATGAAATGTTTAGAGAGGATAAGTTATCAATCTGTTCATAGTTTTCAGTTAAAAAGAATATTGAATATATTTGCTTATGTATACTCTGAAACTTGAAATGTTTTTTTAACAAAATCTCAAATTGAAATACAGAAATGATAATTGTTTTAAGGGAGAATTACATATATATCCCTAATTTGCAGAGAAATTACGTATATATCCAAACTAACTTATTTTTTACATATATATCCCTCGTTTAGTTTCATCGAGTTTTGTGTGATAATCTTGTTAGATACGTCGCTTCTTAATTGAATGATACTTCTTGTTCGTTAGTTTACTCGTCGTAAATTTTGTTTTGGCACCATTTAATTTTCAAAAGCACATCAAGAAGATCAACCAATTCATCGGTTGCATATAAGAACACCATTGTATGTTAGCGACAAACGTAACTCAAATTTAATCGTGTACACATTTTAACTTGATCAATCAATAGACATTTTCATATACAACGCATATTTCGGGATTTTACAGATGTATTCGGCGCGAAGCATTTTGAAGCATTTACCGTTTAACATGGATCTCTACATTAGAACTATTGCTAACTACTCTTTACTATTATAGGCTTACTTGCTGAGTTGGGCCTACGGGTCATGGACAGCCGTAATGGGCGGCCGTAGCAGACACATGGACTTACGGGTCACGGACACGGGCGATTGGGCCTACGGGTCAAAAGGAAGACACCTTTGGACAAAGCATAAGTCTAGCATAACATAGCCAAGAGCTATATCATACTAGACTGGGGGACTTGTAGATGTATAGTCCGGAATGGGCCGGTAATGGGCCAGGCCCGATAGAAGAGCGGCCCACATTCGACCTAACCCTAATCCATACCCTATAAATATAAGGGTAGGATCATTCTATAAGGAGGGATAACAGGTTATTTACTAACCACCTCATACACTTTACCAATATATATGATACTAACTTGACCGTCGGAGGGTGGATCCTGGGGCTCCGGCCTCGGGTCCCCTTCTAACCAGTTCTTCTTTGTTGGCAGCACTATTTAAGGCTCGGGAAGACGACGAACGACCCAAGGAGAGTCGTCAAGACCAGCCAAACCCAAATTATGCTTCAACAATAACCAACAACGCTGATTGGCACTGGCACACACTGTTGGAATATGTCCAAGTATAAATAATATATGTCCAAAAATCTATTCGAGCCTATGGGGATGCACACCTTAATATGTAGAACAATGATTAATATATTAATTAGTGATTTAACAAACGATCGTTAAATGTTTAACAAGATTTAACATTAGTCGTTAAAAGGTTAAAGGACTATTATGCAAAACCGAGAAATTAGAAGGGTTTCGTTTTATTCTTTTCTCTCCTCGTCGGCCGAATACCTCTCCTTGAGGAGGTGGGATTGCTTGCTTGCACCCCAAGCAATAAGGGTTATAAATAGGGGCTTTTGGTTTCATTATTCTCATAACTTGAATACCAAAAACCCTAAATATCTCTTTTGTTCTATCCTTCTTGTTTAACCGGTGCTCTAAACCCTCTAAGGGTTTTTGGTTTTGTTCTCATTGTCGTGCGATCGAACCAAACACCCTTTAGGGTTTCGGTTTGCAATCGAATACCACAACCGTGGCGGTTTTGTTCGTGTGTTGATTGAATCAAAGACGAAGGTGATCGTTTGGTTAAACACTACTAGTACTAGCATACTTCGTTGTTTGCTAAGAACGTATTGTGTGTGTTAAAGTAGAGGAATCATACTTTGATCCTATTGGTTTCGCGTGGTGTTATACATACGCGTATATTCAAGACGGTGGTTCATTTATTGCTAAAATGTACACGCCTTCTTGATCTCTTGTTAACTATGTTATTCTATATGTGTTTACTTTCCGCTGCGTACTCGTGATTTTAATGGTTAAAAGTTGTAAAAACCCAACAGTGGCATCACGAGCCATCGTGTAAAATTTGTAGTTACAAGTAATAAAATTTGACAAAAATTAGGGTTCTTGATTAATTTTTTAAGCCCTTTGGGCGTTTTATGCATAAAGATTCGATCTTTGTGCATCAAGATTCAATCTTTATTGGTTATAAAATTAATTGTTAATTTCGCATCCATGATAAATACATGCAATTTATCATGGAGGGATATGTGATATAAATCTTGTTAATTGTTAAAAGTTTTATGCAAATATGATGATCAAGAATTAAATTATAGACATTAAATTTGATTTGGTAAGATCCACGACTTTTAAAAGCTAGGGAATACCTTGGTTATGTCATAATGGGTCCTAAAGTTGCTTAAATTTTATGTGTTATGTGATATTTATTTGTATATGGCTTACGCAATCGATTATATTGATGGATGTGGCCAGAGTCATTGGACGAATGAGCCTTATATGAATATATACATGTTTTAATTATTAGATAATTAGGATCACAATTGATATTTGCATGATTCCGCAGCAAATGTGCTGGCGGAATAATTAAGATCATAATTTAGAGTTGAAAAGAAAATGTTTGTCATTGAACAGCCTATTCCCCCTGCTCCTACAACTGATTCCGCATCAAATGTGCTGGCGAAATGGAATGCAGTATATGATGCTCATAATGAGGTGGCTTGTCTTATGCTCGGTAGTATGACTCTTGAACTTCATAGACAATTTGAAAATTATTATCACCTCTATGACGATGCTTCAGGAGCTTTTAATCTATTATGTGCGACGTCAATAACAAGCCTGGAGAAGGTACTTGACCAAATCACAAGAAAACTTTCCATGTTCGCAACCAAGAGGAGGGGTCAAGCAGTTGCTGCATTATTGTCTTAATGATGAACAGGATATAATGGATCTACTGGAACATCTTGGTCTTATTGCTACCACAAATCTTGTGTAGGTTCAATTCTTAATGGCCCCTCAGCTAGTGATTTTCCTAGATTTGTGAAGAAAATTACAATTATTGCATAACATGGCGGAAGACAATTTGGTGAATACATGCTATGCTTATTGAGTATGAAAAAGGTTTACCTCAAAAGGTGAAACATCACAAGTAAGGCGATTTTAAAAGGTGGTAAGATCACAAAAACAAAAACTAAAATAAGAAACTCGTCGTATAGAAAGGTTCTAAAAGGTAACGGGTAAGCTCAATGGCCAGGGATCAATGTGAAACAAGATGTATATCACTAAGCACTAAAACCTTAAACCTAATGCTAAAGAGACCTGCTAAGGGATAACACCATGCCACCACCTGCTCCTAGGAGGTGGGTCATTGGAAGAGGAATTGTCTGTCTACCTTGCTGAGTTAGGTTTGAAGGAAAAAGAAGCAAGTTGCTTGCCTGCCAGTTCTTCAAGTATTTCATAATAGACATTATATTTACTTTTTAATAAGTCCTTGGGTAACTGACCTGGTTGTGGATTGATATGTGCTAATAAACACATCATTCGCGCGCACTCCGGGAAGAAAACTGCTCAATAAATGGATTTAAAACACCTAAAATATAGATAAAATATTTTGCAGAATATGTTTGTATTGTGGTTTTTGCCTTACAGGTACGAAGGAGGATTAAAAACAAAAGCAAAAATACGATAATTTTCGGGTAACTTTGACGACGTTTCACGTTTATAGAAGGTTCAAAGAAGAATGTCATTAAATTGTCACCACCGATCACACCATTGGAAGAGCACGGAACATTACGAATCCAACTTGAGTACCGGCACTTTATATGTGAACCTTTTGTATTTAACCTTTTTCGCCAATTTGAACCTTTTTAGTTATTGTAAAAATCTTGAAACTCGATCAAAAATGTGGTTAACAGTATAATTTTGGCATTCATTATTATGATGTTGACCTCTAGCCTCAGATGGTCTTGAGGCCTCCTCTTGAGTTCCCGTTTTGAGTTCCCACTCGAGAGGTCTCGAGTTCGAATCGGGTTAAGGTTGCATTATATATATGCCACGTGGGCACACGTGGCATGACATGTAGGCACACGTGGCAGTTGACGTGGCACTGACACGTGGCAAACTCGACCCGGCCCATGACCTGACTCGACCCGGCCCATTACCCGATCTAGACCCGACCCGACTCGACCCGGCCCATGACCCAATCCAGACCTGGCTGTTGACTGGAGGTCACCACCATTGACCGGTGGATGACCGGTGGTCCGGCGGTGGTTGACCGGTGGTCCGGCGGTGGTTCGACAGTGTTTGACCACCGGTTAACGGTGGTTCGCCACCGTTGACCACCGTCGTTGACCGGTGTTCCGGTGACTGTGCCGGAACAGTGATTACGCCACGTGGCACCACTCAGGTGGTGACACGTGGCCTGCTAATGATTGATGACAGGTTGTGCAGGTACGAGGTACTGTAGCAATACGAGGTTGTCAGTACGAGGAATGATCCAGAAGCAGACATGGCATTATAGGATTGGTGGATCTAGTAATAAACGCGTCAGGTGGTACAAGGTTCCAAAAATCATTAGCTGGCATGTAAAATGACTAAAATACCCTTAGATATTGGGTTGTGATTGGGTGGAGCCCTGAAATGACGAATTTTCCCTTCCCACATCTTGGCTATAAATCAACAGACGCAGTGCTCATTGAGGGGTGTTAGAGTTTTTAGTTTATTTTTCATAGTAGTGTAGGTTAGTTTTAGGAGTAGTGTAGTATAATTTTTAGCTTATTGTAAAAGCTTTTATAGCTTATTTAGCTTATTATAATCAAGATTTTGAGCTTATTAATGAAGATGTTTAAGGTTGGTTTTGATTTAATGCTTATTATTTCTTGATGCTTATTTCTTATGCTTATTCTTCTACTCTTTCTCTTCTTTTGCTTATTTCCAAATAAGCTCATGCTTATAGCTTATTTTTGGATCCTATTTCTTAAGCTTATATTCTAATAAGCTACTTCCATAGCTTATTTAGACTAGCTTATTTTATATTGTTTTTGATTTAGAGCTTTTTCGAGTGAGCTTATTTTAGCTTATTTTTTGATTGCTTATTTTTATTCAAGCTTATTATTTTCTTTATATGGATCTAATCCTTAATCATACCCGATCCGAGTTCACTTGATTGAACACCTTAGTTTCGGGTGGATTAGATTTAAAAATAATAGATCTTATAGTCTTTTTAGCTTATTTTTTAGCATAAAGTTTGTTGGTTTTAGCTTATTTGATTGAATCTAAGCTTATAGATCTAAATAAGCTTTTGCTTATTTCATCGTTTAATCTCTTTTCTTTTCTTTTCTTTTTCAAAAGTGCTTATTGTTTGATTAAGCTCGATTCAAATGCTAAAAAGGGTGTTATAAGTCTCCTACTCGACTCATCTTTTTCTCTTTTCTTGTCTTTACTTTTTAAAAAATGCTTATTGTTTGATACCAGCTCGGATTCACATGCTAAAAAAGGTTTGTCATGAGTCTACTACTCGACTTATTCATAAAGTCTGAGTCCTTAGCTTCGAGAGGCTTGTTATTTAGCTTATTAGTCATAAGTTCTAAACTTTACTAGTTTTTCTTATAGCTTATTAAGCTAGGGCTTATTTCGAAGGGTACTTGTTGCCTTATTTGAGAAGTGGCTTATTTATTAAGTTATTATTCCTTAACATTTCTTCGAAAAAGCCTTGATAGCTTTTTATGTTATTCTAGTTTTTATTTCAAAAGTAGTTTTTTAGCTTATTTTGTCTTAACTTTTCATGTCTTATTTCTTATTCCATCCTTCTACATCTATGGCTGGAGCTTATGGGTCTTATAAGGTTGATAAATAGATAAAGTTTTGATCTTTATGGTTTTTATGAAAGTAATTAGTGAATAAAGTTGACAACTTTATTTTGTTAATTAGTGAAGTAGAAGCTTTTTAAGTGATAAGCTTATTTGTTTATTAAGTTTGTAAGATTTGGTGGTTTTATATCATTATGGCTTTTCAATTCGGTTCTATTTTCTATCATTTTTCAATTAATTAGTATAGCTTATGTTTAAAATATTTTGTTTTGCTTATTTTATCATTATGAGTAGCAAGTAGTTTAATTAGTGCTTGTTGAGTGATATAGTGATTTGGGAATTAAGTGTGGATTTGAAAAATAGATTAATTAATAAATAATATTTGATTATTTAGATTTATAGTTTGAATGTTTCAACAAGGCAACAAATAAGCCGGAGGATAAAAGTTCAAACTATTATCTAGTTATTAATATCTTTGAGAGATTTTTTGTCATAAATAAACCAAACGTGGTGAGATTAAATATTTTTTTAAGGAGATTAATTTGTTATTAAACTTTAATTCACACCTGATGAAACTTTTCACGTTCACTTAGCAAGCATATTTTGTATTATCATCTTTTAGATCTATTTTAGTTTTATCTTTGTAGTTTTAAATCTTAGAATTAATATTTAATTTAATTTTAGCATAGAAATAGTTTAAAACCAAACTAAAAAACTTTCTTATGACAAATCAAGCTCGATTACCAACTTTGAACGTAGATGTCCATTTTTCTCGCGAGGAAAACGATACCCGTGTTTGATTATTATTATTCTTTCCTCCTAAGAATAATTTGTATGATACTTTGCTTACGTATTATATATGTATATATATATATATACATATATATATTATATATATACTATTTCATGTATGGTATTATATCGGTTTTAAAGGGTTTATTTGATAAAAAATATTAAAAATCCAAATATTATTCTTTTTATCTTTATAAAAATTTCAAAAAATATCCTTCTATTTCTTTATTCATTTATTCTTTTCTTCTTTATCTCTTATCCGTTTAAATTCTTATAGCCATGTATTCGTATTAACCATTTGGGGGGTTTTTGTACTCGTGGTGTGGAGTTTAGTTTTATGGGTTGGAAACTGTATGGGGCTGTGGCAATGTAGGATCCGGAAATGAGTTTTGTCTATGACCCATAACCTTTTTCTGTTAATGAAAACACCGAAAACTTCTTGGAACCACCTCCACAGCCCCAATACGAGAATACTCGTGTGAGTTATGTTGGGAAGAACGATTGTCACTATGGTTTTGATTGTCCGCCACGGTTACCGCTTGTCTATGAGCAGGAACCTTGCTACAATCAAAACTTTATTGATAATTATTATCCACAAAATTCACCAAGTTTTCCCAGCATTATCTTTGCTGTGAAAACCGTGGGGGTTCCTCATGAAAGTTTCATGTCAACCGTTGAATCAAAACCACTCTTGACATAATTATAACTAATCCAATTTTGACCATCCCCACATGTATTCCATCAATTCATCAAGAGATCTTTAATCAGCAAAGGATAAGTGATGTGCACGATAGATGGGATAAACTAGAAGAGTCATATAATGAAATTTTCAACATGGTTGCGATCAGTTCTGTGAACTGGTAATTCACGAAAGCAGGCGGCTAATGTTAGTACTCATACTCCTAAGCCTTCGAGATTTCAATTTTACTTGGGATGATGACGATGATGACGAGGAGTATTATATTCCTTTAGAAGATATGCCTAAAATTTCTCTGTCTATTGCTCTCGCACCCGTGTCTTCCATTATAGAGCCCGAGGACTCTCTCATAATGGGGAATGAGGAACTTAACTCTATCTGGACAAAAATGGGGGGGGGAAAAAAAAAAAAAAATAAAATCAGACGTATTCATAAAGTCAGTGTGAGGGAACCCTTATTCCAACCCAAAGAGAGTCCGAGGATGCATTCGGTAGTGATAGTGAGAGCGTTTTACCTTCGAGTGATGATTTCTCTCCTATTTTTGAGGAAAAATCCGTGACTTTCTCTAACCCTCTTTTCGATTCAAATAATGATTTTACTTCTAGTGATGACGAGTCACTATTCGATGAGGACGTTTCAGAAGATGTTAAAATTTTCTTTTCGAATTTGACGACGAATATATCTCTAGTGACGTAAATCCTCTTTTTGATGAGGTGTTAAAGGACATCGAGTGCGAGGATTCTTATGATTCTAACCTTGATGAGTCGACTTTCCTAGTTACACCTCTTTCCGATTCTAATGAGGATGAGTGTCTCGCCCCTAGAGACGCCATTGAGGCTTTTTCATCACCATGACCTCTATAAGCTGTGTTTCCATGCTCGGGGATTTTTTCCCGATGAACCGCCTATCAAAGAGGAAAATTGATTATTTATTGATTTGGAATCAAAAGAAAATGGCTGGAAGAAGATTTTGTACGATGCTCCAATTGATGATTTGATGACCGAGGACAAAGTTTTTGACACTAGGATTTATGAGAAGAGTTTTTCTCCGACATTTGTGAAGTTAACCTTTGAGGATCGTTTATTAACTTTGTAACATCACATTTTAATCCGATTATTTCTTCCTTATCTAACTTATTTGTGGATTCTCCTTTTCTTCTCTCCTCTAGGAGTGAGGATACTATTTTTGACCCCAGCATCTCCACTTTTCATTTTTCTTCTCTTAAGCCAGTGGCATATGAAAATCCGATAGTGATTTTTCTGTTCTTCTGTTTCTGCCCCAAGGACAAAGGAATTCGGGGAGAGTCAAGCTAGGGACTCGCACAAAAACAAGCGCTTCTCGGGAGGCAACCCGTGTCTTTTATTTCTTTCTATTTTCTTAATACATAAGTGTGTGATTTTATAGCCCAAGTGTGGGGGCGTGCTTCTTTCTTTGGTTTGTGTATTGTTTTTGCTTGCAGGATTCCTCAAGATCATGAAGACCCGTGCTTGTTTTCAATCCTCCAATCATCCGGTCTTCGATCTTTTACTTATTACGGAATCCTCAATCCTGATCATGTATATTAATTGTGTTTTCCCTTTTACACTTGGAATTTTTTGCATTTGCCTTTTTCATTCCTAAAGTGTGGGGGTAAAACCCAACATTTTTGAACATTGAGGCCAATGTTCCATTCTAATTGTGGGGGGGATTTCTATCGAAATGTGATCATACCTGTGCCTATTTGTGTTCCCACGCAACCCCGTTTTGACCAAAATTTTAAAATTTTTATTGTTTTATTATGATATATATATATGAAAAAAAATGATGAAAATATAAAAATATATAAATAAGTAGGCCCGTAGAACTAGGTAGCTTTTGACTTGACCGAGTTTTAAACTCTAGCTTTCCCCTTAGCTTTCGAGACTAAGCGTTTGCTTAACTTTAAAATTTTGCAAAGAACGAAAAATGATAGAGTTTGATATAAGTTAGATGCTAAGCGTGGATTAGTTGGATATCTTTAGAGCTCATAGAGGTTAATTGTGACTTTTTGCTCCCACCAACTTACTAAACGCTATATAATTGTTGAATTAAATAAAGTTGCTTTAGGTTTTTGCGATTCTTAGTTTAGATCCCTTCGTAGAGATTCCATCTGGTGAAAATAAGGTACACATCGAGGTTTTGTCAGTGTTGTGGGGAAATAGACTCCTAGACCATGGTCGGCTCGCATACCGATGTGGCAGTTGTTAAAAGACCACAGGACTTGAAATTTGGCTAATAATAATAAATGTTATGTAATAAAACAAAGCCGAAATAAGACTTCTGGATCATGGTCGGCTCGCATACCGATGTGACAGTCGTTTAAAGGGTGGAGGTAATAATAATAAAACTGTGGGCTGATGAAAGTTTACTGCATCTTTGCCGGCTCACAACCGATGTTGCAGTCTTCTAAATAAAGCACATAGTAATAATCCAAGACTGATAAAAGTTTGCTGCATCTTGCCGGCTCACAACCGATGTTGCAGCCTTCTAAAAGGTCAAGGAAATTACCGAGGTCGAAATATGTTTGCTGCATCTTGCCGGCTCACAACCGATGTTGCAGCCTTCTAAAGGACCGAGGTTTAATAATGTTGCAATAATAATAAGTATAAAGCCAAATTTTGACTCCGGGGTTATCTAAATAAAGCCTCCGTCTCTGGACTCGTAGTTGAGTTGTTGCGGATGAAATAAAAAGGATAACCCCTAAATCATGCGAAATTAGAACCTTAATGTGGACCTTATTCTCACCATATCGTCTCTTTAGGAAAGGATTTCAAACTAATTGTGGTCTAAACCGGGTTATTTTATTTAAATAAGGACATAATTTATTTGTCACCAAAAATAAAAAAAAATCCTTTGAGGAAATTAGGAATAAGGGAGCGAAAAGTTAAGTCTATACTTACACAATTAGCATTTATGAGTAGTGTTAGCATATAATCTTATATTTAACTGTGATTTCGTTTTAAGCTTAGTTTGGGGATTGTGAAAATCAAAGATGACGAACTCTCGTTCTTAAAGCCTTTTAAATAATTTTATTTAATTGTTATCTTATAAGCTTCCAAGTCAAATGGTGAGTCCTTAGGATACCAAAGGCCTAATTTAGGTTGACCTTTCAAGTATCTAAAGATTCTTTTCTCAGCATGAAGATGTGAAACTTTAGGTGTGACTTGAAATCTTACACAAGCACATACAGCAAACATTATATCAGGCCTAGAAGATGCTAGATACATTAATGATCCAATCATTGATCTATGTTATGTGCTAAAACACACAACATTTGTACCCCGGAAAATGCTAATAAACGGACTAAAACACTAAAATATGGATAAATATGTTGCAAATATGGTTTTATTGTGTTTTTATGTCTTACAGGTACAAAGGAATGAAAACAAAGCAAAAACGGTAATTTTCGGGTGACTTTCGACGACGTTTTTATGTTTATCAAGGCTCAAACGAAGTCGTTAATATTCCTCGATCACACCATTTCAAAGAGCACGAAATTACGAGTCCAACGGTACTGGCCTTTCTATCTTGAACCTTTTTATTTTGACCATTTTTCGCCCCTATTTGAACCTTTGATACTAATATAAATGAACTGGCCAAAAGAGGGTTAAATAAAATATTTTGCATAGATATTATAGAACCATGCTCTAGAGCATTTGGTTCGTGTGGTTCCTTAAGAATTCATCCAAGAGGTCATGAGTTCGATACCTGTAGAGGGGTTTATCCCCCTCATGACCGGACCAGGCCCATGACCCGACATGACCCGGCCCAAGACCCCACCTGACCCGGCCCAAGACCCGACCTGACCCGGCCCAAGACCCGGTTGGCCACCACTGTTGACCAGCGGTTGACCATCGTTGACCGGTGGTTTGGCGGTGGTTGACGGGTGGTCCGACGGTGGTTGACCACCGGTCAACGGTGGTTCGCCACCGTTAACCGTCGTTGACTGCCACCGTTGAACGTCGCTGCCACCGTTGACCGCCGCTGTTGACCGGTGGTGGTCCGGTGATGATGCCGGAACAGTGATTACACCACGTGGCACCACTCAGGTGGTGACACGTGGCATTCTAATGATTGGAGTACGAGGTACTGTTCATAGGATTGCAGGTACGAGGTTTCTAGAAGGCTACGTGGCATGCTCTCATTGGTGGATCCAGCTGGCGTACGAGGTACGCTGTATAATAACGCGGGGTGGGCTGAAATGATGAAATTAAACCACCCCCCCCCCCCATATTTGCACTATAACAGTTCTTGTTGGCCTGAAAAGATGAAAATGCCCCCCAACACCCACTTGGGCTATATATACACACGCACAGCAGCAGTTGGAGGGAGTTTTTTGAGTTTATTTTTCATAGTAGTGTAGGTTAGTTTTAGGAGTAGTGTAGTATAATTTTTAGCTTATTGTAAAAGCTTTTATAGCTTATTTAGCTTATTGTAATCAAGATTTTGAGCTTATTAATGAAGATGTTTAAGGTTGGTTAATTGCTTATTGTCCTTGCTTACTTCTTTCTCTTTCTTTTCTTTAGCTTATTCAATAAGCTCTTTTGAGCTTATTTTTTCTCAAAGCTTATTTAGATAAAGTTTATTCAATAGGAAATCGGATAAACTAACTTAGATTCGAATATATAGATTTTAAGCTTTTAATTATTTCATCTCTTTTTCTCTTTTCTTTTCTTTTTCCAAAGTGCTTATTGTTTTATTAAGCTTGATTCGAATGCTAAAAGGGTGTCATGAGTCTTCTACTCGGCTTAGTTATTAAGTCTTGAGCACTCCTATTTTCGAGAGCTTATTTCTTAGTTTTTAGTTTTAAAAGCTTATTTTAGTTTAATAATTTTTGGTTTACTTACTGTTTATCACTT
>BQNB010098108.1:0-25232 GCA_026074375.1 Tanacetum coccineum
TTAAAGATATAATAATTTGTATTATACGATAACCTGACAACGAACGAAATCTATATTTCTACAAGGAGACAACAATTTTAGCTACGATCCATCAATATGACGAAAGGTTAATAAAATAAATTCCTGACTAGAATGTAAAATCATAACTTTTGTAAAAGCATTATAAACGTCACATTAACCTTCGCATTGTTTGTATTTGTTATATAACGCACGGTATGAGTTATATAAGGGTTTATTTTTCATATGTAATATATAAAGATAACATAAGCTCTTTTCATCTTTTACTTAAGCTGTTTACTTAAACAATATAAGCTTGTCCATAGCTTATATTGTTTAAGCCCTTTTTACTTAAAAATCTGTCAAAAGCTATATTGGAAGATAAGCCAAAAAGGGATGGGCTTATTGCTGTCACTAGCTTGTTCTTGAACAAGCTAGAGCTTGTAGACAAAGCTCTTAAGAGCTTATTTGCCCTTGTTTAGAGCAAAGGGCTTTGTAAGTCTTTACTTTCCTCATTTTTAGCTTAAAAGTGCTTATTGCTTATTTACTGCTTTCTTATTGCTTATTACTGCTTATTGTTGCTTATTATTGTTATTCATTGCTTATTTGTGCTTGCTTGTTGCTTATATATCATTTGGTTGTGTTTTAAGTTACAATTGCTTTTTATAGCTTTAAAACTGCTTAATCTTTGTTGCTTATTTTCAGTGCTTAAAATTGTGTTCTATTTGCTTATTTGTTCTTTATTTACCTTGTCATTTATCTGTTTTTGCTTTTTACAACTTAATCAACACTTTTGTAAGCTTAAACATGTTTTTTAAACTTGTTAAGGGGTGTTTGGCACAAGCAGTACTAACCAAGGTTAGTACTGTTTGATCACCATTTGACCTTTAATTCAAGTTTGATAAGCTTAAACTAAGCTTACAAATCTGTTTTTATAAGCTCACAAAGTCTAAAACTCATTTTGAAGGTTTATTGAAGTCATGGTTTAAATCTGTGAGTTTTGAGCTTTTTAATTTAGCTTATTTGCTTAGGTTTTGATTAGGTGCTTATAAGTGTTGTTTTCTTACTTGTTTTAGAGTCTAAATGCAGTAGAATTTAGTAAGTTTAAGTAGGAATTTGTCATTTGAGTTTTGAGTTAAAACTGTCAAAGTTTTCAAGTGTTAATTTCAAAGCTTAAAAAGCCATTTTTAATCTCAAAATTTAGGTCAGTTAATGTTAGATTTAGGATTTAAAGCTCATAGCATAAGCTCTTTGGTGTATAAGCTTTATCTGTTTCAGCTTATTTTGTAGTCTAAACTTATTTTACTAGCTTAAAATTAGGTCTAAACTTTGCCTTTTGTCTTTTTAAAAACTAAAAAAATCAGCAGCTACTGAGAGTAACAGCCTTTTTCATAAGCCTTTTAAACAGCTTATTTGATTTTCAAAATGTTTTCTGATTGATGATTTAGATAGCTTGTTGTAAAAGCTTTTCAGTGCTATAAGTCTCTAAGCCATAAGGATCCATTTTCTAGCTTAAAAATAAGCTAGAAAGTGCCCTTGTAGGCTGTTGTAGTAGTTTTTGGCAAATTTAGCTTATTTGCTTTTTTGAGCTTATTGGCTTTGCTTTATTTATGTTTAGTCCTGCTTATTAGGTTAGTTTTAAGGTATTGTTAGCTTATTTAGTTTAGGTTAGAGCTTATTCAAGCTTATGAGCTTTTTCAGTTTAGAATTCTAAGTTAAAAGCCTTTTAAGAGATTCTGTCATTTTAAGCTTAGTCTAGCTCATTTTATTTGCTTATTTTTGTTCCATAATGCTTATTAGGTATAGCTTATTGTTTGTTGTTAGCTTATTTGCTTTTTCATCAGCTTATTAAGTCTAAAAAAGCCCATAGTTTAGCTTTTTTTACTTAGTCTGAAAAGTCCAAACTGTCCTTTTTCTTTTTGCTTATTTCTGGCTTATTGTCAAGTTTTATAAAAAAGTTTCCTTTTTTAAAGTTTGTTACTTTTACTTATTTTATAAGTTTTTAAAAAAGAAAAATTAAAAAAATGTTTAAAAAAAAAAGAAGTCGCAGGGGTCGAACCTGTGACCTCCCCCTTCACACACCAACATTGCCCTTGGGACTTTCACCTGTTATACTTCTCCACATTTAATATATAACCCCTTTTAACCAATTTTAGCTTTAAGCCCCTTTTTGCTTATTAACAGCTTATTGAGATAAGTTGTTTGCCCCGTTTTATTTTTAATAGATTCTTCATAGTATTAAGCACTTTTTGTGATTTTTTCAGATTTTTCCCAATTCGTTTAGTATTTTTAATATTTAATTTAGATTAAATCCGTTTTTATTCATAAAAAATAAATTAAAAATCAAAAAAATATAATTCTTTTTAAAAAAATTCTTTTAATCATTTAGGATTTTAAAAAATTAAATTTGCTTTGTAGGGTTATAAATTTCATAATTTAGGTTTTTAAAGAACTTTTTAGGATACCGTTAACGTTTTTCATGTTTTATCCTTAATTGCTTTAATTTTTAGTTTTCCCTATTTGTTTACGCATTATATTGTAGCAATAGGAAACCAATATCAAATATTATCATTTCAAACACGCGATCACGAACTTAAACAACTCGATTTTTCCATTCACGCCTCCGTCAGGACACACTCGGGAAGGTTTTTTTGGGAAATTTTTCTGCCTTTGGTCAAACGCAATTTTCCTTCTAAAAAAAAGCCTCTGAAATTCTTATTATGATATTTTGATTATCCGATATTATATATTTATGTATTAAATATTTATTATGAATTATATTATATATAATAAAAATCTTGAAAGAATCAATTTTTGGCGCCGCTGCCGGGGAGGTTGTGAAACGATTATCGTGTTTCGTTTGAAGATTAGTGTTTGAAGACCCTTCCCCGTGAAGTTATCGCTTTCATTTGTGAATATTTTCAAGTAATCAAAAATACCAAAAAAATTGAAAAACAACAAAATCAACCGTTGTGTCACTTGTGATTTCGGCTCACCTTTAGATTACAAACTATAAGAGAGGTATAAGGAGGGTCGATCCTACGAACTTCGACCCGAAAGGAGAAGGTTTTTAATAGCTTCGCGCTTACCCGCTCCTCCGCTTCTTTGTGCGTTTTCTAAAGAGCTACCGTACACTTGTTCGATTATCGGTTACCAAAAATATTTTTCTTTCTTATGTATTTTGCTATAAATAATCTTCTCTATCCTCTTATTCGTTTAATTCTTATCTTCTTTACCCTCTTATCCGTTTAATTCTTCGACATGTCTTCGTATAACCAACGTGAGTGTGTGGGGTGTGGACAACCATGTGATGGCTTTTATTGTTATCTATGTACGTGCCAGCAGTGTGGTGTTAATCTTATAAATGGAATTTGTTTGAATTGCACTTATGGAGATGGAAAGCCAGTTACTTGTTGCGGGTGTGAAGGCCCATTAAACGGTGGATTTTGTTCATTTTGTGCTTCGAGAGCTGGAAATTCATTGGCTTATGATCCAAATCCGAATTCTTTCGATGATTCTCAAAATCTTTCCGACTACCCTCTACAACCCCAGTACCAGACGTATTCTTGTGAGTTATGTGGGAACGATGCTCATTATGGTTACGATTGTCCACCTCAAGTCCCGTTTGTCTACAATCAGGACCCGTGTTTTAATCAAAACTTTAATGATTTTCCACAAACTTGACCAAGTTTTCCATAACAATTTCTTTGTTGTGAGAACTGCGGGGGTCCTCATGAGACTTTCCAGTGTCAACCGTTGAACCAAAATTTCTATAATTCTAATTCTTCCGGTTTTGACCAATTCCAACCCCCGCAGTATCCCGTCGTTCATCAACCATTTGCAAAAACAAGTAAAGGCAAAATAAAAACGAAAGCAATTAAAGATTTAAACCTAAAAATGATAACGGGGTTCAAATCTCGTTCTTTAAAAACCTAAAATCTACTAATTTAACCCTAAAAATGCAAAATTAATTTTTGACTGTCCTAAATGATAAAAGAAAATTTAAAAAAAAATAATTATATTTTTTTGACTTTTATTTTATTTATTATGAATTAAAAACGGATTTAATCTAAAAAATTAATTAAAAATACTAAACTAATTTGAAAAATTCTAATTTTTTTTATCAGAATAAGCCATAAAAATGAACTTATTTAACATAAGCTGGAAACCAAATAAGCTATAAACCATTATATAAGTTGAAACAAACACCTTCTAATTTTCAATAAGCACTTTCAAATTTCTATCATGTTTAAGTGTCATGCCTCGAACATGCTAGAGATAAGGCGTAACCCAAATCAACCTAACTGTAGGTAAATGGGTTCAAAATAGGATCCCAATAAAGGGTTATTCCTGCATGTAAATAGGATCACAGTAAAGGGTTATTCCTGCATGTTTACGACAATTATAACATTCTTAGGGGCGTTTAGATGCTGCTGTTACGGGGTGTTTGGAGTAACAGTACGTACAATCAAATTAAGTAGAAACGATCAAGCTATATAGGTATGCTAAAATTCATAAAAATCAATAACCACAAAGCTAATGGAACTGATTTCATTTGATTTGAATGTGCCGATAATCCAACCATCTCTAACGGCTCATGCGCGTCAGTACTACGAATAGAGCGTGAAGCTACTGAACGCGCACATTTCGTTTGAACGTGACATTTTGGTTTGAAGTATTACCATGCTCCTAGTTGAAACTGTGTTTTTGACCACATTTAATCAATAATAGTTTTAGAAAGTTCAAACTGTGTTTTTCATCACATGATCTGAATCTCTATAACTACACAATTTAAATAAACAGATGAACACGTAAAATAAGCTAATCCAAACACCCCTTAACATCAGTTTAACCCACGTATGTTTGTTTAACCTGTCACAGATACGGGTTCTGACCAATTTCTTAGAGGCAAAGTTTAAGAAATAACAAAAAACTAATAAGCAGTCCCATACAACCACTATTATTAATTTTGATAATCAATTTGAGTTTAATCTAACAAATAATTTCTTAAAGTAATTTATAAGCGATCCCAGATAACCCCTTAAATCTTTAATAAACGGATTCATTTATAATAACTTATAACTTAGTTTACATGTAGACTATTCAGGAAAAGTTACAAAGACCGTCGTAGGAAAGAATAAAAATGACTTAAGATTAAAAAATGTTACCTGGATACATGATGTAATCTAAAACATGAGGTGTATCGGTGTGATAAATTGCTGCCATTAAACAGAAATGATTTGCAAGATCATACGCCACAGGGTTTTAGCTTGCATACTCATAATCCCATTAAAAATAGATACATGTTACTTTTCAGAATACTTGATTCCATACAAAAAGGCCATGTTTGGTTATGATCAGGTTACAAAATAAGAAAACAATTAAAAGATTCTAGTAATAAAAACTCACAATGCATAGATGATCAGGTTACAAAATAAGAAAACAATTAAAAGATTCTAGTAAAAAAAACTCACAATCAGGGTGATGGTTCTTGTTTCATCTTCAATCATAATGTTGCCATATTGCAAATCATTGTGGCAAAAAGCAACATTCTGGTCGCTTTGTGAGAACTCCATTTCCAATGCATCGATCTTATTTTCTAAGATCTCTAGTTGAACTTCTTTCGCTTGTTCAGGAGAGCCCAAGCTGCTAGCCTTGATCACCCACTTTATGTGGAATGAAAACAGTCCAATGAATAAACGATAATACTATCAAACTTAGTGAATTATTTTACAGCGAAAAGCTCATTCTTAGCCATAAGAGTGTATTTTTGGGGCAGGCATTTTAAGGTTATGAAATTCCCTCATTTTGGCTGCAATCAGTGTAGAGATCTCGGGATCATGAACATCTGTCTGGTAACATTTAAGAAGAATTCGCTTTCATGTTTGCGCTAATTTTGAACGTGACTATGGGGCTATTTGTTCATTTTCTTAGTAGAAAATTGTATAAGGCTGTTTAGAACAGTAATTTTAGTTACATTGTGCAATAATTTTTTTTGAACGTCGGTATTTTATTAAGAAACACAAGCAATGAGCTAGAAATTACAAAGAAACAAAATGAGGGTTTTTAAGCCAATCTATCCAACTAAAAGAAATTTTACATCTATAACGACACCAAGTAAACGAAAGAACCACGACCTCATCAAACAACGAAGATTGCAGAGGAGGATCCAAGCCGAATATAGTTTTGTTGCGAAGAATCCATATAAGCCACCATGAAATGTAACACACACCTTCAAGTAGATGTTTATGCTTTGAATGAAGGCGAAGATTCAGGAGCCAAGCTAACCAATCCTCATAACAAGACACCTCTATAAATGAAATATCCCACCATCGAGTAATCTTACGAAACACCTCTTTAGCAATATAACAGTCGAAAAAACTGTGGCTCGAAGATTCAGTCGCATTACCACAAGTAAGACATAGAATAGAGTCAATGAGAATACCTCGTTTCGAAATGTTAAGCCTAGTAGGTAAACAATCTAACTTCACTTTCCAAGCATGAATATTGACTTTGATTGGCACACGGGTAATCCATCTTGTTTTAGTAGTAACGTCTGGAAGAGAACACTTGTCGATGAGACTTCTAATTGAAGCTACAGAAAACTCACCAGAACCCTCCATAGTCCACACCCACCAATCTGACATATCAACAAGGGAAACACCATCAATGTTCAGCATTAGTGCATTAAGTTGAGACTACTTCGTGCCCCCCCTTGGTTTTCTACGAAAAGAGCAAGTAATAGACTCCCGAGATAGTTTTGTTGCTACAGAATCATTCTTGGATGAATCCAAAGCATATATTCGAGGGTATAGAATTTTAAATGCTACATCACCCTTCCAGATATCCTCCTAAAACAAAGTTTCATTCCCATTGCCCACTTCCTAATGTAACCAACCAGATCCATACCTTGGTGTTTTAACGATTTAACTTCCTGGATAATATCTAACCAAATGGATGGATGATGAATACCTTTTATGACCCTTGCCCATAAAGAATCGTTTTGTGCAATAAATTAACTGCAAAAGACATCGAATGAGCTTGTGACTGGTAACTAAGATACTAAATAGCAATCGATCCTAAAGATATTGAAAGAAAAGATACACATATCGCAAAGTCTAAAAATCTATCGGACTACTACACAATGTAAGACTGTAATTGGTGGTTCAACTTTGTGTCTCAGTTCATTTGTGCAGGTCTATCGACTTGCATAGAACAAACAGGTTAACTACAATGTTTCCTTAAGCTAATCACTATAAACCTAGAGATCGAAAATGTTTGGGTTCTGGGCGTTGTTGGTTCAGGTTGACCTAATAAGCCCCAATTTTATGGCTTATTTGGAGACTTCATAATAAACATACATAAGCCCTCAAGTCTCAAAATAAGCCATAAAATTGAGGCTTATGAGATATAAGCCCAAATGGGATTATGTTTCATAAGCCGAAACAAACACCCCATATCTTATAATAAGTTTTTAATGTTTGGATGCTTATCAGCTTACAAATAAGCAAATACACCAAAGTATCACTTAATTAGGCCAATAATCTGAGTTTCTAATAATTCAATCACCTAATAATAACCAACCAATCATATAAACAAAAACTGAGAAAAAATTACCCCGTGAGATTAACGCGTAAACGAATGATGAAGAGATCCACAACATCAGTAACCTCCTGAGCAACAACCCTCTTGCCTTAAAAAAGCAGAAAATATAGGAATACCCAGAAGTGAGAATCACTTACCTAGCTGAGAATTTAATTACGCTTGATAAAATTACCTAACTGATAAGAGACCACAATCAACCTTCTCGCAATAATCACCTAAAAACCTTTAGCATAAATTAACCAATTTTTTATGAGCTAGTCACTAAACCAAAAATTGTGGCTGGAACACAAATTAGCCTTAAATCAACAAAAATTGGTACCTTATTTTATTTTGACTGATTCCCCATCTTCTTCCTCACCATGGGTGTTGTTTCTCAAATAAATCATTATCGGTTATAGAACATGATAGGTTGATCTATAAATGAATTCCATAAACAAGAGGAAGGAACAATTTATTCTTCTGAATGAATGGGTTATAACTGCATAATCCCTTCACCTTCACTCACTGCATTCATAATCTTGTAACCGCAAACCCATTCCTCTTCATATTACATAATTTAATGCTCCTTCACTTGTTCCCCACCAGTGTAAGTGATGTGAGGATTGCGAAGACTTTACAGGAAGTTTTACAATCCCCTAGGCAGTGTACCTAATCGTTGCAGTGTAGTATAGGCAAGACTCGGGGGTTGTTATCGTTCTCTAGGGGAATAGGTTAGGAAGGCTCGAACACGGTCTAACAGAATTCTACGGGGTTGAGAGAAGATTCTTTTTGGGTTTTTATATAGCAGGTAAATATCATGGTTTGAGAGGTTGATTTGATTTACTAATAATTAAACTAATTATAATCTATACTATTGGTGATAACTTTATGATAAAAAGATGTATTTCCTGAATCATGCACTACTCCTCAGATTGCTTCTCCTACATCTGTTGCCTTGTCACACTTGTGATGATCTGTGTAAGTATTTCCTAGGTCATGAACGGATTACACGAACCCGCCGTCTATTTAATATTCCATTAGGCAACGCACAAGTAAGGTAGTATGAAGACTATTACAAGTCCCCTAAGAGTATATTAAATGCATGTGAAATATCTTAAGAGGGATCAACCATATTAGGGGTAAGGTAGTATGAAGACTGTTACCGATGGTATCCTTTCTACACTACTCGCATTTCCCTAGACGTCTATGCCAATTTAATATCTTATGGCTAGTTTTCTAGAGCCTAACACACACATTCATCATCAAGAAGCAATATCAAAAGGATCTACAACCAAATTTCATGCAATCATAAGTAAGTACAAAGGAGGGTTTAGCCTAGCATGTTAAAGATAAAGCAAGAACATAAATCAATCACGCAACACATAGACATATTAAATGATTAATGATAAATAATCTTACTTGATTAAAACATGGATTAAAGGTAGTTATAATAGGGTTTAAGGCCTTAAAAATGGCCTTAAAAGTTATTGGAACGACTAGGGTTCGTCTCCCTAAAATTATACAAAGTTACACACTTAAAACCCTAATTTTGGTTTAATATATATAGGAAAATCGCTGCGACGGCGTCGCTTTTAAGTCCTGACGTCGTCGTTACGTAGATGATTCTAGATCCTCTTTTAAGTCGGCCACGTTCTGACGCCGTCACTAGACTTCTAACGCCGTCACTAGATAGATCACGATGGCGTCGCTCTATACCTACGACACCATCTCCACGCACTGTATGCATAAATCTTCAAGAGATTTGGTGTAGGTCCGCAATCTTGTTCGTTTCTTCTCCAAATGAGCCCAAGTCACATGTATTTCCTCCAAATGCCATACAAGTGCTAAAAACCTAAAAACAAACGATTAAACACATAATATGGGCATATTTGCATGATTTAGGAGGTTAAATGACCCCAAAATAGTGTATAAAATTACACATCATCAAATACCCCGACACTTAGGATTTGGTTGTCCTCAAAGAAATGGGCTTTTCTACCTAGATAATAGCAATATTGGGGGCAATTAACCTACTTTTTAAAAGCATTTTACAACACAGCCTTCTAGACCTCGTAATTAAAAGCACGGAAAGTACATACTAGCACCTCACATAAGTGTTTGGGATTCTCTCTTTCACTCGGGTGTATAATAAATTATAACATAATGGGGAAACAGAAAATCAACACTCATTACTTTTCATAGCATATAAATTATCATAGGCTTGGTAAAGGATCAAACCTCCATCGCTAGGCGCAAGTATTATTCATTACTGTCTAAGAGGTCTTTTAAAGGGTTGTGGGGTATATGTGTAAGATAACATTAATGGAAATGGAAACGGATGGGATACATTTGGGGAGTGACTTTTGGGTGAATTTGGAGTGGAAGGGTTAGCTAATTATTTATAAGAATAGACGTTGGTTTGGTTGCTAAGCCAATGACTCGGACAAAATATACAAACTCTATACAACTCTACATCAATCTCTTTCTTTTTCTTTTCTTGACTCTATGATAAACATAACTTAAGCAAATGACAGCCCATACATTTTTTTCTCACTTTTTTTTATATACATATTTTTTTTCATACACTTTTGCTCTGCCATTGCTTAAACATATAATACATCATGGGGGTTTATAGATGCACCCCTACACTTGAACTTTTACATACTCGATTATAAACAATCTAACTAATGACCCGATTTGAGGTGGATCAACATAACATGGAGCTTATTGAGCTTTATTAGGGGGTAATAGATTACTTCTTTCCTAATTCTTCATAAGATGAAAACTACCATGAATCCCAATCGTCCCAAAATTGTATATACAAGGATAAGGACTTAGCAACCGTGTACTCAATAATTAACTTGGGTTAAAACAATAATGTACTAAAGGTGAGTACATACAAGGAATGCTAAGGTGATTTGGGTGTAACAATTGGTTCAAGGGTGACAATGCTCTTTATTAATAGTCTGGCTTAACTAGAAAATTACGAGAACCATAAAAAGGATAGGCTCGAAGGGTTGTACTAGGGGTATCTTGCACTAAAAATGAGTGCATGGCAAGGGTGTGGGATAGTTATATGATCGAGGTGACCATCATAACAATTACAGGTTTAGAACATGGGTTAATCCTAGTGCCTCTTTTCTAGCAAATCCTAATACTTACTATGCGGTCTCGGGATGCATCACAAAAACAAGTTCTAGAATTTAATATACTACATGCACACTCATATAATTTAATACCGATACCAATACTTCAGAAAAGGCGACAAAGACCATACGTACACATCCGTAATGACAGATTAGACACATATGACTGTATTCGAACCTTAACTCGAGAAAGCTAAAGGTATAAACTATCTTGGGTATCAATAATGGATACCTAAATTCCTGTAGATCTAAAGGCGAACCTCACATTTTTGGGGTGGAATTCAGAAGGTTTTTGTGCTAGTCATATTAATTCTTATCCATGAGACGCTATTAATACTCGGTTTTCATCGGTATGTGTCATAAAAAAATTTAAATTTTGGTCAAAATTACCTTTTTATGCTATGTTTTGATATATTACCCATCATTTTAAGGACAAAGCAAATGGCAATTGAAGGAATAGTTTTTAAGGCTTATTCCCCCTACACTTAAGTTGAACATTGTCCCCAATGTTCTATAGAAGTACCTGTAAAAACGAATAAAGGGAAAAGAAAACAAGTAAAAGAAACTAGTACTCCCCTGGTTTGCTCAATAATGGAGAAGAAACATGCGATAACTGGTTAAATCGTCCTCCAAGAATCATCCAATGAAACTTCCTAAGAACTTTCAAGCTTCTTCTTATCGAATATAACTTGTAATCAAAGACAAATACAACTACAACTACACCAAGCATAAAATCGGCGGGATATATATATATACAACGAGAATTTAGGGTTTAAATCTATGAAGGCAGTAAAGATAGGATGAGAGTAATGATGTAATCATAGGTTTATGTAGGTTTATATAAGAATTACAAATTTTAAATGTTGTGCAAACTATTTTTTGAAAATACTTGAAAAATTTTAGATTTTCCTGTAGCTAGGCTCATGACGCCGTCAGGTGTAATCCTGATGCCGTCTCCAGGCTCTAAGCAAAATTTTCTTTTCGTTTTCTTTGAAAAACTTCCTGCACTCGATTATATAAGTTATTTCCTGTAAAAATTACTACATGAAACCTGGGATTAGTCAATATGATTCAAAACTGACTCGAATTAATCTAAACAATTTATTTTAAATGTTTGAATTGGTTTTTAAAAACCGGATATATTCCCCTACACTTATTTTGTTACAAAATACCTTTGATTGTAAATAAGACGAAGTTATAAACAAAACAAATCATGATTACAAAATGATTAAAACATTATAAAACAAACAATAAAGAGTAAAACATAAGACACTCCTAAATGAAATATTGGGTTGCCTCCCAAATAACACTTTTCTTTATTTATGAGTCTTGTAGCTAGACTCGAAGTTACATGTCCTTACCTGACTTCTCCTTCATCATCCATTTTATTTTTTACTTTGACAAGAGCGGGTTGCTTAATTCTGAAGTTTTTGTTCCTCTATTTGTCGAACTTCATCTTTTTTTCCTGGTGAAGTTTTATCTTTTCTTCCTATTCCAAGACTAGCCTATTTACGGTCATAGTGGGGGCTATAGGCGCTGTATCGTTCTTAATCTATTTATCGACCTTGCAGAGGGATTCAGGTATCCTATGAAAACTTATCTTACTCTTTCCAGATCTTAAAGTTATGGTGCCCTTATCAAACTTAATCACGGCCTTAGCCGTTGTCAGGAATGATGTTCCTAAGATGAAGGGCCTCTTTTCGTCTTCCTTTATGTCTAATATCACGAAGTCCACAGGGTACACATAACCATCAACATCAACTAACATGTCTTCTGCTATTCCTAAAGGATAGATATACGAATGGATAGCTAGGGAGAGTCTAATGTCCGTCTCAGCAGGCCTCTCGTCGGTTAGTTTCACGTAGGTAGAGAGGGGCATGACGTTAACGTCGGATCCTTGGTCTACTAGGGCGTTCATGCGTTTCAAGCCTCCTATGTTACAAGGTATTTCAAAATTTCCTCGAATGTCCTCCTTCCTTGTTATCTTTTTTCTAAGGATTGCTTCATAAACAGGCCCCCTAGGTAGCAGATTATAGGTCATTCCTTTTACTTTTCCAACTCGGATTCCTGACAGGGATTCATTGAACCTATGATTCATTGAAACTTGATGTGAGGGTTGCGAAGACTTCACAGGAAGTTTTACAATCCCTTAGGAAGTGTACCTAATCGTTGCAGTGTAGTATAGACAAGACTCGGAGGTTGTTATCGTTCTCTAGGGATTAGGTTAGGAAGGCTCGAACACGGTCTAATAGAATTCTACGGGGTTGAGAGAATAATCTTTTTGGGTTTTTATATTTATAAGAAAGCCGGTAAATATCATGGTTTGAGAGGTTGGTTTGATTAACTAATAATTAAACTAATTATAATCTATACTATTGGTGATAACTTTATGATAAAAAGATGTATTTACCTAATCATGCACTACTCCTCAGATTGCTTCTCTTAGATCTGTTGCCTTGTCACACTTGTGATGATCTATGTAAGTATTTCCTAGGTCATGAACAGATTACGCGAACCCGCCGTCTATTTAATATTCCGTTAGGTCAACGCACAAGTAAGGTAGTATGAAGACTATTACAAGGCCCCTAAGAGTATATTAAATGCATGTGAAATAACTTAAGAGGGATCAACCATATTAGGGGTAAGGTAGTATGAAGACTGTTACCGATGGTATCCTTTCTACACTACTCGTGTTTCCCTAGACGTCTATGTCGATTTAATATCTTATGGCTAGTTTTCTAGAGCCTAACACGCACATCCATCATCAAGAAGTGTTATATGTCACGTTTGCTAAGTAGTAATCATACGAAAGCTATACAGAATAGAGGATAGGAGCTAGAGAGTATTTGCATCATTTTCTAAATTTTCATTTCAAAAGGGAAAATAGAAATAAGATAGAGAAGTGAATTACAACTTGTAAAGACTTGTATAAATACCCCTCCTAGATGGGTATTTATACTTATTGCTTATCCTACTCTATTATCCTAACTTTAGTCAAACCTTGGTCAACATTACTTAACTTTGACCAAGATAGACTTTATTACATCATAATTACTAATAAAACTACAAAACTAATTAAAACTATACAAAGACCAATTCATTTTATAATAAACACTTTTATCGTTCCTAACAATCTCCCCCTAAGGGTTGATTATTACAGACGCTTCATCGTCGGTAGAATTGGTCTTCCATTTACAAAAGATTCCCATCTTCTCATCTGCTCCCGGTGATTTAGATGCTTTTTAATTTCTCTTTCAAATGCTCTTATTATGTCTCGATCTAACTCACTAAGCAGAGGAGATTTCTTCCATGGTTATAATTGAAAGATCTTGAGCTTTACTTCTTTCAAAACCTTTTCCAGTGTGGCATCACAAAACTTCATAATCTCTACTAAGCACATTAGCCGTTTCTTACCTTTGTTGTTTAAGTAAATTAAACCTGTATTTGGTTTGTCGACTATTGAGTATGGTTCACATGCTTCAATACCAGGAAATGTCAAAGTTGGTGCAGTTAAATTAACCTTGATTTGGTAACTCTTTATTCTTAACTGGAAATCATGAACTCTCTCCCAGATTACACAACTTCTAATGAACGTTATTAATGAATTCATCAAATTGGTTTCACGATAATTGACCTTCTTGTTTCGGCAAAGATAATACAAGTCTTCAATATCGTTCTTGTTCAGATACTTGAAGTCAGCTTCAGAAAAACTATCAGGCTTATCATTTTCTTTTATCACAAGTATTTGTTCTATGAAATCCAAACCATGTGGTTGATCAATAATGATTCTAACAACCTTTGTAATCCTGTGTTTAGAGAAATAGTCTTCTGGATTGTTTCTGACTCTCCTTTGTTTTTTGCTTGTACATCATTTTATGCCATGAATCTTTCCAATGTTGAACTGACAATCGTGCTTCTTTATTAAGGGTCTTGAATTCTTTACGAACCCAACGATTAATCTTTTCTTCCAGATCAGCTTCTGGAAATCATTCTGCGTGTATCTTGTGGAGTGAAAGAACGTACTTCTTCTCCTCAGTATTTCCATGCTTTAGAAAGAACAAATCTTTGTTATACAAATACCTTGGAGGTTCATTTGGATTCCTTTATGGTCCAAAGAATAAGAGAGGTCTTGGTATTGGACGTTTTATATCCTCTTGTCTGCTTTCTTACACTTCCCTTGGGACTAGCAGTAAGGGTAGGTGTCTTATGGGCTCTAGGTGTAGACCTATGCGTTCCTTGGGTAGAAACAACCAGTTACGGTTGATTCATTGGAACATCTACAGTCATAAACACCATCTCATACTCCTTAAAGTCAGCAGTGGCACGGATCTTCGCAGTTAGAAACATATCTAGAATCAACATCCCTCGTACACGCGCATCCCCAATAATATACACACTAACCAATGGAATATCATCCTTAATAGAATGATAATCCTTTTTAATCCTTTGAGGAATCTTTGGGAATTTCTTTATCAAATCAGCGATTATGAGCTTGTTGAATCAAGGATACTGGATGGCTTCTTTCTTTTGTTTCACATTGTTCATGAAATCTTACCATTGAAGAGCAGCATAATCAATATTTGTTCGGTTGATCTTGGTTTGATCATGTCCAAATGTTCGTGTGGTTAAGCAACGGTTAAACACCTTGAACATTATCTGCCATGGTTGAGCTAAATTCTTCGTGTAGAAGGCGCTCACTTTATCAACGACACCTTGATAGCCAATTGTTCATGAAAGCTTCAATAGTTTCAATGGTGACTGGTGCGACAAATGGATTATCAGGAGTTTCCACTGGAAAATAAAGAATGTCTCGGAACATATCCATAGTATAAACAAACTGTTGAGTAATCAGCATGAACTTGATCGTTTCTTCAGGACCAGGTACTTTGCTAACCGTCCTTAAAAATTGTTGTAAGTACACAACAGGGACATCAGTAGTGGCAGTTAAGGCATAACTGAGTGGATGATCAAGTAATATCTGCCCAACAATCTTGCATTCAGGAGAGCAAGGGATACTTTGCAACACAGCATAATTTTTGCATCTCCCGATTAGATGGTATTTTGGAACAATTTGAGCAGCTGGGATTACTTGTTGAGCCATGTGGAATACTGTATGATAGCTGAAGTGATTAGTGAAATGAGATAAAGTTTATGAAATACACATTTATATAACATTTTTGTCTCTTTCCACTCTGTCTGTTTTTATATACTTTGGCAATTCTTTTTGAGCATATTCTGATCATTTTCTTTTTCATGCGCCAATTCTTGCTTTTTCGGGCACATGCCATACGCTTTATTCATCTTTTTCTTTTAATCTCATTTTGTATGCTCTGGCATTTCTTTTTTAGCATACTTTGATTTGATTTTTCGCGTATGGATTTTATCTCTCTTTCTATTTGAGTTTCCTTACCAAAAAGCATTTGTGAAATGATACTCTTTCAAGAATAATAAAGATATACTCTGATTTGTTAGAAACAAAAATTGTGACAACTTTTTGACGTTTAAGAAATCCAAGAGTATAACTTTGTATTCTTAAAAACACATTTTGTGAAAGAGTACCACTTTCTGACATAAAAATACAGCTTTTTGATTAGAAATTGAGATAACTTTTCCAAAACACAAGGTTTTCAAAAGATGTCAGAAAAAAATGATTATACAACCAATCTAATGAAACATAAATTGGATGGTCACTAAGCCACTCACTCCTCATTTTGTTCAATGCAGAAAACGGCCAAAACCGGACATGACTTAAACCATTTACCCAATTATATACAATAGATAGTCATAAATCATTTTTGAATAGTTTTTGAAACAATCTTTTCCAAAATTTTGAACTTTTCCTTTTGATGAATCATGAGAAACTTTATGATCAAAGACTATTGAAGCTCACTTTTCCATTTCCACTTAATGTTTCTTTTCATATTTTGAAATCATTGATCACTTGACTGAAAATTTTGCTAAGCAACACATAATCTTATATACGATATCTGGATGGTCAGTAGGTTGCTCAATCCTCATCCTGTTAATTTCAGGAAACGGTCGTAACCGGACACAATCTTCACCATTGGGCCCATTTGATAAAAATTTGACTCATTAATTATCCTTGTACGAAACCCAAAATTTTTAGCCCATTAAACCTTACGAAACCCATTAATTAAGCCTAAATTATCATTTACGAAACCCACTGGCCCATTACTGTTCATGAAACCGAAACCTGAGAAAAAAATATTTTCGTAACCATGATTTTCTATTTGGAAATGATAAACTGAATGATTCTGCTTCTTGAACAACTTATTTATCATTTTTTAAACATTTTAAGCTTATTTTTTTCTAAAAATCACTTTCTCAAATTTACGAAACCTATCTCAGTTATGAAACCAACGATTTCACTCCACAAATGATAATTTTCAGTGATCAAATAATCCCAATCAAGTTATTAAGCACATATGATCATTTTGCCTCAATCAATTTCATGTTTCACACACTTTGTATAATTACAAAACCCTAGATCTTACCGAAACCTATTTTTATCAATTAAAACTAACAGTTAAGCTCAAAGATTACAAATAGGACTTGATTTATTACATTTTCTATCACAAGAGTTCGTTAAATAGATTTGCATCGAAAGTTCTTTGTTACCAAAGCTCAAATTACTCAGAGAAGTTACGAAACTAATGAGGTATAGTCTCCCCCAGACCATCCGAAGGATAAATCTGGCTTAGATGCTTCTGCCAAACTAACACGGGCTAAACTAAACAAACGCTCCAGAGATGCTGACTTGTCGAAGAACAAGTCAAGTCCAAAGTCACCACTAGAATTTCAAAGAAGCTGGTATGTCGAAGGACATGTTAGGTCCAGAGTTATTAGCTCCGTCCTAGCGCAGTGGTACCTAAGGACAATCCGACAAAGGTACAGTCCTCGCGAAGGACCACAGTCCTTGGTATGACATATGGCTGACAGTTTGTACCAAGAGAGAGCTCCACAGTTATGTCTTGTAGTGAATTCCAAATAGTATAAAGGGAGGGCTCATTTCCCCAAGACGGGATACGCAATACCTACTCTGGACGATACTTTATAATCTTTGCATTTATCTCACGATCACCATACTTACTCTTACACCGGAGTTGGTCCCGGATTCACACCCTGGGGCGAGCTAATGATGTTCTTTCTTATTCTCAGCTAGGAGACGAAGGACTAAGCTCTAGAGGAAACAAGCTAAACTCAATATTTATCACCGCTGAGGTTACTTTTACCAAGCCCAAGCATCCCACGTAAATTAACCTCAACATTTGGCGCCATCCGTGGGACTCGGCATCCTAATCTACCCAAAAGAAGAAAGCCGACGAAGGCATGGTTGAATCGCAGCCTATGGAGAAGGAATTTCTGGGAGCGGGAACAAGGGACGCAGGAACTGAAACCCGTGGGGGACCCACCAAACCAGTCTTACAAAAGCAAAAAACTCCTTCTCCTTCTCCGTCGTTCATTAAAGAAAACATTGATGTATTAAGAACCATGATAAAAGAACATGACCAGCAAGCCAAGACGAAAGCTACACCAAGAAAACTCGCCTATGCCAATTCTGACAAAGAAGGTCCGGCCAAGTCGCTAGCCAGAGGATTTTCCGATCGATTATCTCTCGAATCTTCCGGCACATCTGACACCCACAGGCAAACTCACTATGCCAGTAAAAGTAAGAGAACTCCCTCCAAGAACAAAGAACCAACACACTTAAGAAGGTCAAGAAGGCTGGAAGACAGGAACATAACCAAGGAGAAAGCAAGAAAGGAAAAGTCCAAATCGAGAAGAAAAAGGTCTGGACACCAAGAGACAAGCTTAGACTCCGAACATGAGGAAGGTTCGGAAGATGTTTATGAAGACCTTAATTCACCCTACAAAAGGCCTAAATCGACTCCTTTTACCCAAAGAATCACTCGTTTAAAATATCATAGGAGGGCAAAACTCCTTCGGAACATCTAGGTATACGAAGGAAATAAGGATCCAGAGGATCATTTAGGTATATTCTCAGCGGCAGCCGAGCAAGAAGAATGGCCAATGCCCATTTGGTGCGAAATGTTTCACCAAAACCTAGGGGGAGCGGCACAAAACTGGTTTAACGACCTGGACCCTAAAAGTGTGGACAATTTTAAGGAACTAAGCTAGAAGTTCTTGGAAGAATTTTCGCAACAAAAGAGATATGCTAAAGGCCCAACAGAAATTCACGTCATTAAGAGGAGACAGAATAAGGGCTTATAAGATTTCATGGACCGGTTCAAATCTGAAAGCTCACACATAAATGGAGTTCCTCCGGTCCTACGTATCTCAGCTTTTATGCATGGTCATGATCATCCAAAACTCGCCAAGAAGCTTAATGACAAAATACCTAAGACGATGGATGAAATGTTCGAAAGAGTCAGGGCCTTCATTAGGGGAGAAGTGGCCGTTGGGTTAGCAAAAATGGTCCGTCCTTCTCAAAGGACAAAGGGTATATTTGTCCGGCATGGATCGGAGTGCCCAAAAAAGCTAGGAATAAAGGCGGCCCGAGAGAAGCGCGAAGGAACATGGGGGTGTACACTCCTTATCCCCAGAAATATACTTTCACCCCACTTATCAAGACTCTGAAAGAGATCCTTTCCATGGAAAGCGTGAGCTTCCCAGAACCGCCGCCTTTGATTAGAACCCTTGAAAAACAAAACTTGAATAAATTTTGTAACTACCACGGGGATAAGGGTCATAACACTAACGACTATTATTAGCTAAAAAGTAAATACAAGAAGCCGTGGCCTCGGGGAAGTTGGCTTATCTAGTAAAGGACATCTACCAGAACAACCAATGAAATGGGAATTAGGGAAAGAACTTCGTAAAGGTCATAAATGTGATAAGGGAAGAAGGAAGTTGCAAGAGGCCTTTTAAAGAAGGAAGGTCCGGTCTAATGAATGAACTCATCTTCCTGGAGATCCCCTAGAGTCAATTGACGGATGAATCCATCATACTAGAAGGAATAATAGAAGGAGATCAAGTCCGAAGGATCCTTGTGGATGGTGGAAGTTCATCAGAAATCATGTATGAACACTGCTTCAGAAACCTCAATGTCAACATCCGTTCAAGACTCAGAAGGTGCAGGACTCCGATGATAGGTTTTTTGAGAGAAACATATCATCCCCTAGGAGTAATAGATCTTTGAGTAACTATGGGAAAGGGAAGAAGAAGTAAGACGGTGCTAATAGAGTTTGCAATAATAAAATGTTATTCCCCGTACAACGTCATAATAGGAAGGACCAGAATGAGAAGGCTCGGAGCAGTAGGTTCACCATCCACTCTATGATCAAATTCCCTACTAACCAAGGAGTCGTAACAATGGAAACCAGTAGAGAGGATATACGAGAATGCAAGCACCTAGAAAGGGTACAAGGTACATGGAAGGAGACAAAATGGCGTCAACATGAAGAAAAAATGTCCAGGATAAGGGAATAAGTAATCCTAAGAGCAAAAAATAACTCTAGAAAAGGGCCTGATTCAGGTCCGGTGTCGCCTAAAAAAATGGGGCAGAGAAGACGCAGAGGAGGTATTCACCATCGGCCATGAACGTCTAGACCAGTATGTGACGATGGGAGCTAGGTTGACAACTAACTGCAAACATCTATTGGCAGACATTCTACGGGAAAACATAGAGGTATTCACATGGACCGGATTAGAAAAAATAGTTGTTCCACAATTCGTCATGGAGCATCATTTAAAGATATATCCCCTTTCCAAACCAGTGATTCATAAGAGACAACCCATGGCACCAGAAGGAAGATTAGCACTGAAAGAAAAGGTGTTCCGTTGGCTAAAGGAAGGACTAATTGGAAAGGTATAACACCCCGAATGGATCACCAATGCGATACCAATTAAACTAGCAAATGGAACTTGGAAAGTGCGGGTGGATTACTCTAGCATTAACAAAGTATGTGCTAGGGATATGTATCCTTTTCCGGAGGAAGGGGAAGAGCTGGCATCTTTAATGGGATATCGGTACAAATGCTTCCTACGACTTTCGAAGGAATACAACCAAATAAGAATGGCAGAGGATGACGAAGAGAAGACTGGGTTTCATATAGAGGAAGCAGTATACTATTTCACCCATATGCTGAAAGAATTAAAAAATTCAGCAGCTATGCTTTAGAGGATAATAGAGAAGGTCTTAGCCGATCAAAAAGGGCGAAACGTAGAAGTATACTTGGAAGAAATTATAATAAAAAGCAAAAATGAGCTGACCTAGTTCAAGACGTGGAAGACACACTAAGAAAGTTGAAAAGAGTAAACATCAAGATCGATCCGGTTACATCCTCGTTCGGAGTGAAAGAAGGATGGTTTCTCGGCTGCATGGTAACAAAGGAAGGAGTGAAAGCAGACCCAGAAAAAATACAGGAAATCATCCTAGGCCCCTCCCCAAGAAGTCCAAATCAAATACGAAGCTTATTCTTGCAACTAACTGCCATTAGCAAGTTCACCCCAAAGCTTGTGGAGCTGAAGTACCCCATACGTAAGGCCCGAATGAGGTTGGAGACAGTAAAAGAATCTGGCTGGACAAACAAAGCCGAAGAAGCCCTCCGAAGGATAAAAAGGAAACTGGGTACATTGCAAACATTGGCCATCCTAAAAGAAGGAGAAGATCTAATGCTATGTCTACGGAAAAGAAACGAGACAATAAGTTTTATGCTATTGGTAGAGAGGGAAGGAATCCAGATACCTGTTTCCTATGTGAGCTGACCGCTACAAGGAATGGAAATATGCTACACCCTAACCAAAAAGATGGTACAAACACTAATTTACACGACAAGATCCCTGAGGGCAATCTTTAGAAAACATAAGGTTAAGGTGGTAAACGATAGACCAATGGAGGAAATGCTAAAATTTTCTGGAAAAGAAGAACGATTAGCAAAATGGGCTGCCGAGATACAGACATATGACATCTCGTACATCCCAGGAAAGGAGGCTGAAGGACCAGTAGTGAAGAAGTTCTTTAGTCAAGGAGAACAAGTACAGGAAACACTAGATAAGAATGAAGGGAGAACGTTAAACCTAAACAAGGAGCTTCAGATAAAATCAACCCTAACACCAAGGGCCTGGAGGTTATACTTGGGCAAAGAAACAATTGAAGAAGATTTAGGCGTGGGGATAATCCTAGTTAATCCTGAGGAAAGGATGCATTTGTATGCCATTCCCTTGAAATTTAACACATCCGATCACGCCATTGATTGTGAAGCACTCTTGGCAGGGCTAGCCGTATCTGTAAGCAAAGGTATGAAAGACTTGGATGTATTCATAGATTCACCAAGATTGGTTGCTCAGACAGAAGGAAACCATACGCCAGCAACGGAACAAAAGAAGAAGTATAAAAAAGAAATTATGGATGCAACACCCTCATTCCACAGGTTCCGGATCACACACCTTCAAAAAATTTTAAACTCCAAAGCAGAGGTGTTAACAAGATTGGCAACCATAAAGTTGCAATTTCTCAATCAGGAAGTATCTGTAGGTATCAAAACAAGACCATCGGTGGAAGAGACAAGCAGCAGCAAGAAGGGAAAAGCAACGAGCAATGTATCAAGTGCAAAACCAAACTACAATTGGGAAGTTAGTGGGAGCAATTGAGGGAACTTGTAATCATAACATATACCTAAAAGCATTATGTAACCCATCCGAGGTAGCCATTTTCAAAGTGCTAGCTCACCTTGGAGGGTCCTTCTATTTCTATGTCTAAGTATTTGATTTTTACTTTAGCATGATAAAACCAAATTCTATTGGACAAATAACAATGATGCAAACACGAAGCATGGTAAGCTCCGGATGGCTGGCTACCTCCAGATAGTGATAAAGGAACACACTTACCCTATAAAAATGAAACACATATGGGAAGGCTAAGTTAAACACGAAAACTTTAGCATAAGGCCGAAGGAGGAGACACAGTGATCACCCCCTTCTGGGCAAACAACTCTGATGAACAACAACATCGTGGAGAGAACATGTAACAATTAATGGGAAAAGAAATACGAGTAACCTGTAATGTGTACGAACATAGCTAATAAACATTTGCTCCGGTATATGAGTTAGTCTGGACATAATCATCCGGATCATGCAAAAAACATATAACATGAGCAAACATAAGGCGTTTTGGGGCATAAACCAATGCTAAAGTGCTAGATACAAACGTATAAACATTACAAACAAGCAACGAGAAACAAACCGGCGTACTAAAGAGTGGATTATATTACAAAAGTACTTATTACAAGCCGAACGAAGCCGACAATGCTGACCGAACGTAGTAGGCAGTTACATAAAAAGGAAAGCAAAACAATACTTAACGAGCTAGTAACCAGGAAAGTTCAAAAGTTAGGCGTGATAGTGTGATATCTGCTTCGGAAAGCAATATTTAGCCCATTGAACCTACAGAGGCTTGACCAGCTATGCTATAGGTCCCAAGGGGGAAGCCATTTGGCCTAGGACAGGTGGCATGAATCAGGATCCGCTGGATGGACAACCACACATCTACAATCAGTTTTCCCCAAGCTCGGAGCAACAAGTGTTCTCCGGCATACCATGCGTCCCTACCCTAACAGAAAATGGACCTACCAAAAAAATAAAATAAAAGGAGAAAGAAAAAACTAAGTCTAAACCCTGGAGGGGTTAGCAGCAACCTCTTCACCAGCAGCAGAAGAGGGATCCAAACCATCACCTTTCTCGTGAGCAGAAAAGGCAACCACAACATCATTAGGGCCGAAGGAAACACGCCTCGACCCTACCTCCACCAACTCCACAACATCATCAAGAGAAACAGAAATACCCTGCACAAAAGCATGTCCAGACTTAACAGTAGCAGTGTCATTAGTCATCTTTGGGTCTGACCCGTCAACCTCAGCATTTACCATCTCCTCATTATGCTCAGAAGCAACATCAGAAGCAGTAAAATTAACATTATTAGACAACTCTAAGGATTTGGAAGCAGGTGTCACAGTCGAATCCTTGGTGGGAGGAGAAACACGAACCTCCCTCAAAGCGGGGACGTTGGCCGGACGAACTAATTTTTCAGGCTCAAGCTAAAGGATAATCGATAAAGGTTCAGTAGCATGCTCGGAGATCTTATTGAGAAAGGCATAATCAGTTTGAGAAACAAGGGGGAGGCTTCAGCAAGCCTATCCTGTGCACCCGGTATGAAATTAGCCATCTTTTTTTAACACAACAGCAAACTTATCCTTGGTCTGATGCATACTTAATCCACGCTCAAACCCATCACTGGAAGCCAAAGAAAGAAGTTCACCTTGAACTCTGATAAACTCATCAGAAGCAAGAAACTTTCAGACCAAGCCCTAGAATTGGCCACGGAAAAAGGAAGAAAACTCCGGAGGAGTAGTCTTCAATCGAAGGATTTCCTCATCCTTTTCAGCCTCAAGAACGGTAGCTTGATTAAGAGCAGTGGAGAGACGAGCCACCTCAGAGTGAAAATTATCCACACTTTTAGTAAGAGACTTGATATTTTTCTTCCTCTCCTCCCCCTTTGCCTTGGACTTCATGATAGAGGCATCAGAGGAAGAATGTTTGTCGTTTATATTGGAAACCTGCCTCTTCAAGGCAGATACTTGAAGTTCCAACCCAGTCAAGCTACCAACCTTCTCCCCATAACCCTTCAGCCTAGAATCGGTTGATAACACATACTCATGATAAGATTAATTCAACCCACGATAGCGAGCAAGAAGCTCACCACCATGCAACATCATCATACAATGCAGCACACTCATCTTTGTAGTCAACTGATCATTGGACAAACTCTTAACTTGGACCATCTCCCTCGGGGTAGGAAACTGATCAACAATAGTCTTTCAAATAGTAGGATCCTTAGAAACCTCCTTTGTCATAACCCCAAAAGTAGGCCGGTATGGAGCATCCTACTCCTCCCGAGTAAACTCACAATTCCCAACAACACCGTCCACATGATAAGTGGCATAGTAAGGACCGGCAAAAAAGGGGAAGAAGTCCGTATGAATAGCATCACCGAAAACATCCCTAAATGAGGGAGCAGGTCCGGAGGACGGTCTCTGTCGGCTTACACCACCAGAAGGTGCAACAGCATCATCAACCATAATTTTGTTTCCCCGAGAGTCTATAAAATAAAAACACAATAAGACAAAGAAAGAAGACAGGAAAAAAGTTAGAAATAAAAAACACTTACCTTAGGTGTTAGAGCCTTTAGCAGTAGGAGCAACAGAGCTCCCACCCTGGTTCCCTGACAAAGGGATCACTGCAGTAGAACGAAGAGGAGTAACCAATAGAATCTTTACGCAAGCATAATCATCATCACCTGCAAACAAACTAGGCCGAGTAGTACTACCAGACGATTGAGCCAAGACAAACCTAGTACGCTTAGCAACATGGCTTGAAGCAGTACCAAAAGTAGAGGCCTTTCGCTTCTGAGAAGCTTCGGCCTTAGCAAGAATCTTGGAACTAGGGGTACCAGCGGCAAGATCCTCT